>JANIJG010007598.1:0-59342 GCA_024611175.1 Megaceryle torquata
TGGTTTTTTGTTCCCCCCCTGCCCCCCCCTCACCCCCCGGCATCCCTGCGGGCCGCGCCGAGCTGGGGCACCCCCGCCCGGCGGCAGGAGGGATCCCGGGGCCGCCGCGCACGGTGCCGCGGGCTCGGGCTGTTCCAGCCGCGCGCGCCCCACGGGAGCCCCATGGTTCCCACCGCCCGCTCCATCCCTCCGCCAGGCCCCGGCCCCGCAGCGCCCGCCTCGGCCCGGCGCCCCCCTCTCCGGCGCGCATCCACCCCGCAGCGCCTGCTCCGCGCCGTATGCAAAGCCCTCCCCCCGCAGCACACACAGATACACACACACACACACACACACGCACCCACACACGCACACACACACAGAGCCACCGCGGCTCCGGGAAAACAGCACGAATAGAAGCGAGCTCCCAGCACCGGGGTAACGTTAAATCCCCTTTCCACCCTCACCCACCCCCAGCCCAGGATATGAGCCTGCAAAGAGTCCCCTACCACCCCCCACCCCCCACGAACCCCTGGTTATTCGCATGCAACGCGTGAAGCCCCCACTCGATAGCAGGAAACTTAACCGCCAGCCTTGCGTCTCCGACGGAGCAAGGGGGTAGCACCCTCATACTTACCCCTTCTGGTGGCTTTCCTGACTTTTTTTTTTTTTTTTTAGGGGGGGGTCCGCTGGCTCCCCAGTACAAATCCTTCCGGTTCCTAAAGGGAGCTCATCGCATCTCCCGGTGATTCACCGACGGTGTGTGCGGGTACGGGGAGGGTTCGCCTTTGCATGTCAGTCCAAGTTGCCTCGCTCGCTACAAAACCTGCGCTCTCTTTTGCAGCTGTCAGGGTGAGCGGGGAGGTGCATCTGGAAAAGGGGGTGGGGGTGGAGGTAAAATGTTGATAAATCCACCAGCCTTGATCTTCAGCTCCGTGCGGTGGAGTTTGGGGAGGGAAGGGAAATCTGGCAGAGGGGGAGGCGGAGGGAGATGAATGGGGGTCGAGGGAAGGAGGAAGAGCAAACGGATTGTACCCCAGATTGCCACTGAATCTGCTGGGCTTCCCCCGCTCCCGCTCTCACACCACCGGGGCTCGGTCCAGGCTTCCCAGCATCACGGCAAAGCGCTGAGCCTGATTTCTGGGAGCCAGCGAGGTTTGCACAACTGCAGCAAGAAGCCAAATCAAAAAGCCAATCTGCGAGCCTCCAAACTCCACGTCACCCTATCAGCTGGGAGCGAGAGCTGCAACAGAATTACAAGCCATGCATATTTATTCTTCTGAATCGGGGGGAGGGGGGGGGGGTGGTGGATTTTCAGATCGTTTAAAGCAAGGCACGATGAAACCAGAGCAAACCCTTTCCAAAACAAATAAAAGGCAGAGCACGTCTTGCCTGTAACATGCGCACATTCATGCACCCCTCTCTAGATCTCTGTGGGTATATATAGATAGAAATACACACTCACTGAGCAGCGATCGCTCCCGTACCCTCCAAGTATATTGACTTGACTTTGTGTATTTCAAGCAAGGGAGGAGAAAAACTGGGTAGTTGAGCGTCAGAGGAGAAGGTATTGATTACATATCTGAAATTTAAAGCATCTGCCAAACACTTCTGAGAGATTAAACACAGGCAATGTAATTACAGGGGCAGAGTTGGTCCTGGTGTCCATTTGAAGCTGCATGCTTTGGTTTGTGCATGCAGAAACCACCCAGTCATTTTTTTTAACCCAAGTCAAATAACACGTTGTGAGACATCAAGTCATTTTAAGGTAAAAAAAGTACACATTGCTACCAAAGTTGCTGTTTGACTTTGGCAGAAGATGACTGGAGAGTGGTTTCCAAGACTGTGGAACAGGACAGTAGCTTTATGCCTTGCCCAAGACACGTCATGATGTTTGCATACAGGTTTGTCTCTCCTTGTAATCCCCTCTCTTCACCACAGCAGGAACAGCCAGATTTGTGCCTCCAGATTTACCTTCTGGCATGGCTTCACACTTCTTTAAAGAACCATCAAGTCCATGTATTGTAAGAGCAATCCCCAAAGACAGGGCTATTCTGACAAAGGAGGAGCTGTTTCATCCTCCAGAGAGAAGCTGTCCCCACTGAGATGTCCTTAGTGACCCCCCTTACCCCATGAGGTGCTGAGGGAGCAAAAGCTTTCTGGGGAGACCAAGCACGTGTGCAAGTTCAAACTGTCCCTGTTGAAAGCAGCTGTGTAAATTGCCATGAGAAACCCGAGCCAGAGTCCTACACTGGGTGGCAGTTTTTACCTCGGTCAGACATGGGCAGGAGAGGTACAAAGAGAGAAGTAGAAAGGACAACAAAAGTTACTGAGAGGGTGACTTGTAAAATAGTTGCACCTACTTCATTCTGCTGATAACGGGCTGTGGTGTCCAGCAGGAAAGCACAGACCACACAGTCCCCGAAAGTCAGCTAGTATGTTCTGCTTAGGGCTCCCCAGGACAGCTCCTGTCCCCACACCTCAGCACAGAAGGGATCCAGAGACCTGGAGGAGCAGTTACCGACTCTGGTCTGGCTACTCACTGATGTTAGTTAGAGCAGGGCATGGAAACCCAGAGACAGAGGGGCAGCCAGAGGAAGCCACAAGGGGACGTGGGGTTAACAAGTAGGAGATGGCACACAGAAGAATGTAGAATGCGCCATGGATCCTGGCTTCTACCCTGTATCTCCCCCTATTCCACCTGCCACTTCTGCTGTCTCCAAATAACCCAAGCAAGGCAGCGTACCAGGTGGGAACATGGCACAGGATGCACAGAGGCCAGAGGACAAGGTGAGATCTAAGGTATGCTGAAGTGCCTGAGTTCAAGGTGCCAGCCAGCCTCGTGCAGGGCTTCATGCCTAGATGATGCTTCTGTGTGGCTTCGGGGGGGGGGGGGGGCTTCCTGGTGTCTGGGAACACACAGGCACATGGGCAATGAGTGGGCCAAGGCACTGAAGTGCCCAGCAGTCTCACAGAAGACCCCTCTGACATCAACACAAAATCGGCAGTGCAGCGACCCTGGTGCTAGCCAGTGTCACCTATCTCCAGGTAGCCACCTTCAAACCTCACACCACTCCAACAGGCAGCAAAAGAAACTGCCCCAGCCAGCACAGGGAAACTCTCCCAATCCACAGTTCTTCATCAGGCAATTCCAAACAACCGCTTGTGTTTAAGGCTCAGCAAGAATGGGTCTGGAGTCGAGGAACAGTGGTACAAACTGCTCATCAGCAGGAACAAGCCCTGGGGGCGACACATAAATTTACAGTTGACAATAACTTAAAACAGACAGAGATCTTTATTGTACACAGATGTTTCATTTCACCTCATCACCTCAACTCAGTACATAAAATCATGCCTAATACGTTTAAGAAATGCTCCCAGGCATTTCCCTCTTTCCTTCCCTTCCATATGGGCCTAGTCTTACATTGCTCAGCTCTGGCAGAAATTGTTCATCACAAAAGGGAGTATATGAAATGTTTTATCTCCTTAGGCTTAAAGGTGTGCTTACAAGGTACTAACCTGGGATGAAAGCATCCAAAATATTATTTGAATTAATACTATAAAAACAATAAATAAACCTTCTTGTTTATGCTATTTATAGCAAATAAAATACAGGGTTTTCAAACTCCTGGGCTGCTTAGTACAATCTCACTAACCAAGCCTGGCTGTCAGTTTTTAATGAATACCAAGATAATTTGATGTTTCAAGTGTTACCTCAACTAAACCAAAACCACTGAAAGACCAGCCAATGCTAGTGTATTATAGGAACACATGCTATTTATTTCATAAAATCTTTTCTCGTTCTCAATGACAAGCATAATTAATAATTACATTGGTGAATAAAAATAAAATAAAATAAAACTTGGTAAGCAAATCCCATTCCTCTCCAGACTCCTCTATGATCATCTGGAAACAAAACCACAAGTAGGCAACATCACTCTTGAACCAGAAAGGAATCAATTGGGCACTATTCCCACGAGCAATCAATCAAGACCTTAATCCTGCTCTCAAACCTATCTCCAAGCTCTTGAGATTTGGGTGGAACAAGAAGCAGGCTTTTCTCTTCCTTTCCTTGTCCACTGAAGACTAGAGAACATTTTTCTAACTTAATCCATGTTTTCAACTTCCCATGGCTTCAGTCTTCTGCTGGCAAATGCACTGATAATAAAGATGCTGACAGCAGAAGGTAGCCAACAGCAGCGATGTCAATAAAGCCAATGTGCATAACAGGCATCAACTTGCTCTGCCAGGCCAATGTCATCTATTGACATAAAAAAAATCTGCCAGCATCCTACAAATTCCAGAAGAAACTCTGGGAATGTGTTAGCTGAGTCCAAAAGGACCTATTCCTTCCCCTTCATCCACCAGCAGTGCACTTATCACATACAGGTGAGAATTTCACACAGTTGCCCGCCAAGATTTCAGATGGATTTGGCCATTTTACTGCCATATTCTGACAGACACCACAAACTGCAGCTTTGTCTCCTCCTTGGAAAATTTATAACCGACCAAGCCCATAGGAATTGCTTCCACCACTTTAGAGTCCTCCACTGATCTTTCAGCTCTTGGCTCAACGACAAAAGAACGGCCACAAACACTGCCTACATTTGCCCTTGTTGCATGAGTACAAGCAGCCAGATCACTCTTGCCCCAAAGTTTGTATCTGAGGGCCTGGCACATTCCCCTTTTCTCATTCAAGATTTGGTTGCAGTGAACCTGGTTATTTTTTCATCTCTTTGCTTTTCCTCCCTCATCAGCTTTCATCAGGTGCCTGCTTATGTTTGTGTCAGAAGAGATGAGATAATGTGACATTTATTAGTATGATGCATCTGCAGAGCCTTGAAACGAAGTTCCATATCTGAGAAAAAATTACCTTCTGGGGGAAAAGAGGAAAGGAATCACCATGCAGGAGGCAGCTTCAAGGCTATCCATGATTACAGAGCAAATGAACCCAGCTTAAATGGAAAATCCCGCACTTCACTTCCCACCCCTCCACCCCCCCAAAAAACCCAAACAACAAACAACCTGCTTTCCAAACATGACTGAGGTTCCAAAAGCCAAGCTGGGGATTTAACTGTACATCCTCAACAGTTTACAGGATCAGACAAGCCATGAGACACTTGAGACAGTCCATGCTCTTTTCATGGCACTCCCATGCACCAGTGGGCAATTCCGCCACAGGTCCTAGCAAATGGGTTTCTGCCCCAGATAGACAAGGAAGGATGAAGCATTGATCATTCTTTGGCTGTCCTTTGCACAGGGATCAGGGAGGACTGAAACACAGTTTAATCTCTTTGATCCACTGGTGTGGCTGAGACAATTGTTGGTTGTGGTAAGATCCTCTAATCTCATTGAGAAGCTTCCCTGGAGTTTTAGTCTGGGGTCAAGGGCCATGTTCTTCAGGTCTGGCTCAGAAGGAACAGCAGTTCTTTGTGCAGTCATCTTCACTGTCACAACTGAGCGCAGAGGAAGGGAGACACAAGCCCACATGTAGGTGACTGATACCATGAACATGTCCTGGGTTGGGCTTGACAAGGGTGTCATCTGCAAGTGAAAATGGTCCTAAAGGAACTTAATGCAGCATTCAGATATCATGTACAACCCCTCCCCTCCCCCCCCCCCCCAAAAAAAAACAAACCAAAAAACAAACAAACAAACCAAAAAACCCACAACCATAAAAAAACCCAACAAACAACTAAGCCCTACCTAAACATAGCAGCTAGTCATTGGAAATCCAGTGCAACTCAAAGCCTTGAAAACTTTTGATGAGAAATGACATCATCTAAAGAATTCACCTGACAATGAAGGAGAGCAAAGACACACCTCAAAACCAGATTTTGATCATAGTGGAATCCAGGACACAGATTGATTCCAAAGTTTTCCATTTTTGCATTGGTTTCAGAACCTGTGTTGGTCCAAACATTGACCACTGTAGGGTGTGGATAAAGTGGGCATCTGTGGTGGAGCATACTCACTCAGGACAAACAGCCTGGAGAGAAGCCTGGCAAGCCAGTGCATGCTGGGGCAGGAGACAGGCACCTGTTCAAAGGCGATTTTCCAACATTTTAAATTCTAGCAATGGGTGGTGTGCAGGGGGAACCTCCTGAGGTTGAGGAGCTCTGAGATTCTCCTTCTTTTGGATGTATTAGAGCAATAGCTTAATAGCAACTCTGTTACAAATGAGGTCATATGTTTTTGGAGGGGTTTTATAACACAAGCTTTTTTCCAGGAAGGACCAATTGGACTCTATTGCTTATGGCATCACAGTATGTGCTGGGGCAAAGGGCACATCCAGAAGTCTCCTTTCAACTGTGATGACTAGTTATTAGCAACCAGCACCAACGCTGCTGGTGATATATTCATTTTCTCAGCTCCAAAACATGTACACGAGGCTCAGATTACAGCAGTGAGATCTCTCCCCACTCCCACTGAGGACCACGGGGCCTGGCCTCAGAGAGGAGGTTTGGCATGGCAGGCAACAGCAACACATATTATCATGGCAAGAAACATGCAAGCACATCTGCACATTCTCCTGGGTTCTCACACATGTCTTAACAAAGACCTGGAAGAGGATTTGGCTCCTGAAGTTGTCAATTTATTTAACAACTTTCCAACATTATTTTGAATTAAAAAAAAAAATTAATCAATGTGAAAAGCTCATATTTCATTGATTTTGAAACTCAAAGATAAAAATCAATTGTACTTCCACCACTCTGTTTTCCCTCTTAAACACTGTTACCAAGTTGGGTTTTTTCTGCTTCCTGCACCATATACTGGCTAATAGCATTAAAAAAAAAAAACCAAAAAACCCAACAAACACCACCCCCATGTTTCTGAAACTAAGCCAGTGCTTCATGGAGAGGAGGATTCACAGCAGTTCTAGAGCAGCCACTGGTGCTTCAGCCACACACTGCACACAGGCTGGCCTTCTTACACCTCTTGCAACTCTTCTGCCTTCATTCTGTGCCTGAGCAAGCTACTCCCTGGCTAGTGGACTTGTTAACAAGCTAAATTGCACTGTTATTGGTAATGAAAAATGGTTAGGGTTATGTTATATTACAACTAGCATATAGGTGGCAGGAACGTGTTGTCCCCTGTACTGGCTTCCAGTTCCTAAGGGTCTTCTCTTAGGAGGAAAAGGATAGGTTAGATAGGGCTTTAAGCAATCTGTTGTAGTGTGAGGTGTCCCTTGCCAAGGCAAAAGGGTTGGAACTAGATGATCTTTAAGGTCCCTTCCAACCCAAACGATTCTATGATCCCACAGTATCAGCAGTTCAAACTCTCCTGCCCATTTTGCAGCCCAGGTTGCAAAAGGACCCATGGCCACCCTGCAGCCTATGCTAGCAGTGCCCAGCACAGGATTCTGGGTGCTCAGCTCACAGGCAGAAAACACTGGTGTGGCTGTAGACCTCACTGCAGTTTCAGGACAGGGGGAGCTGCAAACAGGGTTTTGCACTGTGGGTTGTCTCCACTTTGCACATGCAAGATGCCAGAGCTGGAGGCCCCTGAACTCAATGGGATGTTTCCAGACAGCACAACTACAGACCTTAATAGTGCAGTCCAGTGAGGATAACAGTGAATGCTGGATAAAGATGGAATAAGATTTTACTACTCCCCTAAGGTCAATGCCATAATTTTGTTAGCAAAACAGCTGAGACCTACCAAAAAAAAAAAAAACCCGAAAGAAGTCTTCTATGCAGTAACATCTCTTCCTTTTAAAAGCTGGAACAAAGTGAGGAGTGCCAGATTGTCTCTTCCCCCTGAGCAGTTAGAAGAAAGCCATGCTTCCCTCCAGGAGACTGATACTGGTTTATAAAAATTAGGGGGAAAAAAGAATGATAAAGTAAATTAATGTCAGCTGTTAATGAGAGTTAACAGCTTAATTAAAGGAGTGAGTGGCTTGTGCATGGAGAGATGCATCTGTCTCTAGGATACATGTGGCCTTTGTCCAGGTCTGGCAGGACCCAGAAAACACATATGTGATGAGCACTCCTGGTGCAGGGTCTGACACCAGACATCTCTGGTGATAGTGGTAGGTCAGGGACAGTCTCCCTGGTAAGAGGCCTGCCATCGGGACTCCACACAAGGTCTGCCACCACCCTTAGCACTGAAGACTTGACTTTAAGTTGTTAGTTACGTCACTGAACTGCCCTTCTGATATGTCACATTTTGTGATAAAACATCGGTGATCCCTTAAAGTATTCATTTATTCAGATTCTCCTAAAACTAGAGTTTATGACAATATTATCCTTTGTTTCAATGTTTTAAAAAAAATTCACAACCACAAAAGGACGTAGGTGCACACCACATATACCTATATATGCTTAAATCCTGCTGAACACAACCTGCTTGTCCTAGGCACACCACCACAGCCCAAAGCAGTCCCACAGTATTGCTCTGACAACAGGAACCCACCGTCAGAGTAGTCAAAGGGATTGAGATGGAAGGAAATTAATTTGTGGAGGAGAAAGGCAGACTCAGATGCAGGCACAAAAGACAAGGTGGTCTTTCATAACTGTAGAAAAAAAAAAAGGGCTATATTTGCCACACAATATGTATTTTGTCCTATACGTAGTGCACAGTCCTACATTGTCTCTGCCCTGTCCTCTGCCCCTTTCTGTACACCATCTCCCATCTGCACATGTCTCTCACCATTGCTCCCTTCACCGCCCATCCTCTTTATGCCCCCCTTAATTTTGTTGCTGTGAGGATGTGGGTTTAGCTGTTGCTCTTGGTGAATATATCACTGTAAGCTTGAGGTAGCTCTCTATTTTGTTCCATGATAACTAATTTGCATTCCATAATGTACCGAAGGAGTTTTTGCTCTAGAGATAATAGATGGAATAGCCTGGAATGGCAGAAGCACTTCAGCCTGGAGAGTATCAGGCTGCCCAGCTCCCACACTCAGTGGGCTCCTGGTGCTCCTGGCAGAGAGAGGCTCTGGCCAATTTGCACAGCTTCTGATCTGTGCAGGTTTTCACATTCATCTTTGCACTGCTGACCGTCTTGCAGCTACAGAGCAGTATCTCCCACTTCCAGGAATCACAGTCACACAGGGCTGCTCACAAAATTGTTTACCAAATACACCAACCTCCTCGTGAGCAGAAAAACAGCTAGGAAAAAAATGCCTCATCTCCACACGCCAGTAGGAGATTTGGCGAGTTTGACCATTGCAGCAGCCACCTGAAACACATTTCACAGGAGTTACCAAACATCACTTAACACAGCTGGGCAGACAATACCCATTTGGCAACACTCAGCATCTCCCAGGAAAGCCCTAATGGACTGGATGCTTCCCTCAGCCTGGGCATCCTGAGCCTCTCCTTCCTCCCTCTACCTGTCTAATTTCTCACAACTGGGAAATTAAATTTTTGGGAACTGCTACCTGGCTACCAACTTTTCCCTGCAGTAGGCTATCAGGTCCCAGAGCTATGAGAGGGACCACTAGACAAGCATAGGCCTCCTGCTGGCAAAGCAGGACCCCACACAGCCTTCTTGCCTCTGGAACTCCGTTCAGAAGTCACAGCACGGGTCTCAGCAGGAATCATACATGCGGATCAAGTGCCAGCTGTGCGAGCCCTTTACAGAGGCTAAGCCATGAGAAAGTTACATTTACCTTAATGGGAACGGCAGCAGAACCTCATACAAACACCAGAGCTCAGAGGAAACAGAGTCCTAAAGGCTAGCAGCACTCTGGAGTTCAGAGCCATGTTCCCAGCAGTGCTGGCAGGAGCTGAAGAAGCAGCTTTGTGGTGCTCAGAGAAGCCCAGCTCACCTGTGTGGTGAGTGGCTACCTGCTCAGAGCAGGCTGCCCAGAAGGGTGGGAGCAGGGTGATGACAAGCTGCAGGTGGGGTGCAGAACCCCAGGAGTGTGCTGCCTCTGTGGAGCACAAGGAGTGATGTCAGGAAGTAGGTCCTGTTTTGGGTACCGCCCTTTGGTGTGCCTTAGGAAGGCCCTGCAGGAGTCCTTCTGGGACCAGTCCCCCTCCTCCCAGGAAGTATCTGTGAACCCAAATGAGCTCCCCAGACACTGCCTCCATGTGCTGTTTTCTCCTCCAGCCTGTATTCAGCTCATATCTGCTGCATCCATGGTCCTCAGAAGGGCCTGGGTTTACTCCTGAACTGGAAGTCAAAGGTAGTGACAATACTGGGAACAATTTCCAGGTCCCTGTCATCACCCATGCAGCAGAACAGTCTCCTGAGTGCCAGCAGCATGCAGACCAAGACACTTGACTGAGTGCCAAGAGACCTGCTGCTCCCAGCCCTACCCTAGCTTACTCTGGGAGCTTCAGCAGTACCAGGCAACTCGTCAAATGCAATGGGGCATTGCTCATCTCCCAAGGCTGCTGCAAAGGCTAATTGCTTGAGACTTGGTCACAATGCCCACCAGAGAATGAAGGTGTGGTTCAACACACTCATTATGTGGCTCATTACAGAAGTTAGTGTTTACTAGACAAGGGAAATGGCATCCCGGGAGCAGCAGCATCACGAAGCAGCCTCCTTCCCTAGCATCATGTGGTTTTGCTCAGGCTGCAAGAGCAGCAGGGCTCGCAATGCTTTGGTTCCCTTTCAGCTGGTTCTGCTGCAAATTGCTGCACTCCCCCTGAAGCTGCTGACCCTGATGCTATCACCTCACTGGTTTCAGCTGCATCTAGAAGTGGACTGAGCCCTTACTTGCTCAGTATGGTTATATTCCACTTAACAACTTTCTAGTGCCACTTCAAGTACTTTCTTATTACTGAGTAGGAGAGCAGAGGGATGGATCCATGTCCTGCAGAGTACAGGCAGAGAGCTGTGACTCCTGTTGAGAGACTAGGGATAGCCAAGCCATTGGCTGCCACAGCCACCCCTGAGCAAAAGACCAAGGTTTCCCTCTTCTCCACTGTCTGCTTGAGCATTATACCCCTCAGCCCAACAGTATCCCGCAGACCAGTATACCTCCAGACACCCATGCTGCTACCTATGACCTTCTGCACTCAGAAGCCCTGCAGCAAGTCCCTGGCTCACCTGGGCTGGGTCACTGCCAGACCCACCACGGGCTTCTAGGGGAGAAGGGCATAGCTCCCCCTCCACACGCTGCAAGGGTTTTAATACCACCCCTGTAAGGGTGTGCAGGGACAAGAGTGTGCAATAGAGCCATGAGGTGACTTTCACTTCATCATGCCTTCAGAAAGAGAGAAACCAGGAAACACCCTTCATTTAGCCTCTGCATAGACACATTTCCATCCTCATTTCCTTATTGGTAGTTTCATGGTATACTGCCCTCAGGAGACAGAGAGCTGCTGCCATGTGGTCAGGGGACAGGCTGCAAGAGCAGTTCCTTTTGGACTTGTTTGGTGGGTGTATTGAGATTTTTAAGCCCATAGCCTGTTTCCATGAACAACAAATGCACGTTCAAAAACAGGAAAAAATAAAATAAAATGTTATTAGAAAGAGCAAAGCCTCTATGAATCCCATCACTTCCCTCAGCTGCTGCTGTGTCTAATCATTTTCATAGTGTATCAGGAAGTGTGAAATCACCGATTAATTTTATGACAAAGATTTTCATTACAGAAGGTGCGGATACAAAACCTTCCTCTCCTGAATGCAATTGCAGCTGCAGGTTCATACTCAGTTAGTTACCGAGTCTCCCCCTTACCCCAGGTACCTCCGGAGAAAAGTGATGAGACAAAACACTCCAAACCAGGTCACCTCTTTTCTTTGATGGAGGCAATCAGGCAAGTGCCAGTCCTTGCTACAGAAACCTCCCAGGATGCCAAGATGCTGAGCAGGGGAAGTTCCCTTCACAGATTTCTCACCAGCACACAGTAAATAAGACACATGCACACTTCCTCCAGGGCTCTGCTGCCTAGAAAAGGCTCTTGCACTTCTCAGCAGCAGCAAGGGCAGAGCTCTGAGCCCAGGCACCCTGGCTGTGAAGCACCAAGCACCCAGGCTCAGCTTCCAGGCATGGTTTTACCAATCTGAGCATTGTGCTGTCCTCTGCCATGTCAAGGGACTCCACAGCTTGTAGGACCAATTCAGAAAATGCAAACTCATAAACTCTGGACAACTGTCTCTGGACTGTTGGAGCACCTGAGGACAATCTGTCCTCACCCATATCCACACCTGCCAATGCAGGGCCTCTCCTTTATCCAATGTATTCACAGAAACACAAGTGCAACAAGGTCCTGACCAGCCTAATGTCACTGCAACACACAGGGGAAGATGCAGAGAGCTTCCAGTCATTTCAGCAGAGTACAGACTATGCCAAGATCAAGCCAAATCCTGATCCTACGGAAATCAGCTGAAACTTTGTCCTTGTGAGTTATATAGTCCACACTACACTACAGGAGCTGCTGAAGAGCCTGGAGGAGCATCAGAGGATGGGAAGGCAGTGTGCTGCATCCAACACCTTCCAAAGGGAATTCACAGAAGCAGAATGAAATTTGGACTCTCCAGAAGGTGACAGCCACCAGCCTCCTCACAGCATATAACAGACAATAGCTCAGTTGATGTCTGCTACTAAAAGGCAAGATCACAGACTAACAACTCATTGTTTTGCTCCTGACCTTAAACTGGACTGGGAAGCTATTGCAGTCCCATTGGCACTGTCTCAGCCTCTCAGAAGACTGCAACATGCATGGAGACTTCCTGACATAGCCTGCATCACCCTTGAGCACTTCAGGACCTCCTTCTTCACACACCAACCTGGCACAAGGCCACTGGCCACCCTGGCATTATGCTCTGGCTGTTTATTATTTAATGCAGTCGTTGGGGAAGGTGATTACCTGGGGCAGCAACTATTCTTCTGCTTCCCTGGCATGGGATGGTGTTAACCAGCACAAGCCAGGTCGGCACATGTGGGTGCAGGTACTGCTTGGTTTCCACCAGTGCGCAAACTGCGTTGAGCAGATCAGAGCACTGGGACAGGGAGAAACCCTTGAGCCAGGATACAAAACTAAATCAAAGTTTTATGGGCTCGGATGAAAGTAGTAGTACTTCAAAGGCTGCAGAGAATTAATTTTACTTTTTTTTGCTGTGGTTTTTCTTTTCCCCTTGTTTTAATATGATGGATCACCTGATAACGACAGGCAGTCGCTCTTACTGATGTGTTCACCCAGGATAAAGGAGAGCAGGAAATTGGATCTGAGGCTCTATACTGTATTTCAGTGAGCTCTGGAGCCACTTGAAAGAGACACTTGGGTGGATTGCTAATGCCATCGCATTCCCCAGAGCCGCAGACATGTGGTCCTGGGTTCAATTTCCTGCCATCATTCGTCGTGCCTAGTGTGCAGCTGAAGAACAAGCATATGAAGTGTATCTGATTTAAAGATGCACAAACTCTGTCTACAGTAGGAAATTGAACTGTTGATGAAAATGGTTTTCACCAGGGAGCCTCCTTCTCCTCTCCCTGCCTCCTCCCTTCTGTGTTGTCCAAGGCTTAAGGTCACAACTGTCTCCTCTTTCAGCAAGACACCGATGAATAGTTTTAGTACTTGCTTTTCTATCCCCACTTTCTCTGTCCACTGGGAGGAAAGCTCTCTCAAAGTGCTCAGAGTCCCTTCCTCTCTCCCTTTTGCCCTATGCCAGCTGCTCTGTGCCATGGCAGGGGTAATAGGCTGAGCACGCAACCTTAGTTGCTTTCATTCTACCACCTTCTGTATCCTGCAGCAAAAGCTGGTTTGCTTGCTGAAGGGGACAGATAAGAGAGAGTGACAATGGCAGGGCAGGGGTAGATGTTCTAATACATGCTGAAACCTCCTCTGGGTTCAGATAAGGCCTTGCAGCAGCTGTCAGGACATTGGGAATCTGCTCATGGGCTTCACTGGGCCCTTAAAGCCAAATCCCATCACACACTTCCTCAGCTGTTGAGAAGGATAGAAGGTACTCTTCCAGAAGGTACCCTTTTGTGTATGCAAAGCCAAATGCTGATATGGCTCTAGGGCACTAAGTCCTGGGCCATACCATGCTGATATTTTGAAGGCGATGAAGCCTGTGTCTCTCAGCCTGGAGAAAGGCATTCCTACTGGTGTATGTCTCTGAACTGGACTCAAACAGCTTCACATCCTAGAGGTTTTGGAGTCTGGACACCGAGTTACAGCTCTCGTTCATCTCTTGCTACAGCCAGCCATTTGCACTTGCAGCCAAATTGCAACGTGGTTCAAAGACAGTTGCAGTGAACTACTCTGGCAAGGTTTTTGCTCAAGTACAACCATTCCTCAGAAAAATAATCTGGATATTTTATGAAAACTGTATTTTTATTTTACATCTATGTACTTTTATTTTAGATCTATGGTCTGGACAAGCATCTGAATGTGCATGAGTTTTAATGGCATCCCAGCTTTGGGGGATCTGCACTACATCCCCCAGAGAGCTGTTTTAATTGCCACACCACCTGGAAAACCACAATAATATTACTTGCCTTGCTGGCCCATCAAGCTGGACTGTAACAGACAAGATATTGATGTAGCAAGCCGATGTAATCAAGAGCTATAAAAGGCAAAGCAGTAAATCATTGGGATGCAACAGTCTGTTTGTGCACTTAGCTGTTCTTTGTGTTTTAGAAAACATCCAATAAGCAAAATTGCATTTAACTATTATCAGTCACATAGCAATTTCCCTTGTAAAACTTGTGCTCTCACAGACAACGGGTGGTGCTAGGGAAGGAACACAGCTGAGAAGTAGGTCAGGAAGTGTCCAGAATTAAGAATTTATTTTTTCTTTCTTCTTTGCCAGAGGTAAGTTTCAGATGACTCATCTCCCTGACAAGCCCAGCTGGTGGAAAAAGTGGTTCTTACTGGTTGTAGGGTTGAAGAGTCAACCATATTCTTTACTGAGCTTTCCCTTGGTGCTCTTAGGGCTGACCATCAAGCTCACTTAAAAGACCTAAAAATGAGAGCTGCAGCTCCAACAGAAGCTTGTGAAACACTAACTGGAAATGAAGAGTTAGGTCTGTGTCTTACACCTCAGTTATGACCATCAAGATCTGCCCTGAAAGGCAGAAGCTGCCTGGACAGAGGCAGAAATGCTGGTTGCAGCTTTCCTCCTGAGCAGGAACTGCTGTTCCCCAGAGCTATGAGCTCAGATAAGCTGAAGCACACCAGGATGGCAGCAAGGGAGGTTCTCACTATAGGACCAGGAGGCCAGAGTCCTCTCCACAGCACAGAAGCTAGTCACAGTCCCCTCCCTGCTGGGAACTTGGTATTTCAGCACAACCCATGGAAATGCAAAGCCATTTTATAGATTTCAGATATGTTAAAACACATTTTTGTTCCAGCCCATGAGACAGGCTTTGCTTTACCTCTGCATGTTAAGACTCTGCTTTCCAAATAAGGAATCAGTCAAGATATACAGAGGGTAAATGAGATCAATAATTCCTATCAGCTTTTAAAGTGACTAAAGAGACAGCTGAGAAGCTGGAAAGAACCACAGATTAGACACAAATTGAGGCATTTTCTCAGCTGCTTCTTTACCAGAATTCCTGAGAAGCAGGGGAAGACAGAAACTCTCTCTTTACCTGCCTGGCCTCAGTAATAAGACAATGTCTTATGAGAGAGGAAACTGTACCAGCAGCTCAGGCTTTCCTTAAAAACTGTGGACCATGTCACCAGCCTCACCCCAGCAAAGTCACTGCAGGTGAATGCTATTGAACCAGACAGCTCTTGAGGTGGGTGTTTGGTGGCTGAGTGTCCCTGACAGCTGTGGAGTGACTTTAACTTACCCCAGATGAAAGTTTTCCCCATTGGCTGACATTTAACTGCCCTGTTTTTTCCAGGATTTATCAAGAAGTCAGGCACTCAAGGTGACTCATCACCAGCTAAACCAGAGCCAGTGAGAGCTGTTACACTACACAGTACTCCAGCTGCCCAGGGGGGCTGTCAGTAACACCCAGTGACCGGATGCTCCCTTGCCTTATTAACTTGGGCACCAGTGATGTGTTGCAGGGCATCACTCAGGCTGGACAAACCACTCCTGGGGACTAGAGTGTGGACAATGAGGAGCCTCTCCCTATGTATTGCAACAGGCCAACATTCATACTAATGCTGCAGCAAAATTCAGGTACACCAGGGCATGTATAGAGCAGTCCAGCTATAATCTGTAATTGTAATCACTTGTCAAATGTCTTGCACCTTTCCCCCATCTCCTTCATTGCCTGTATAGCCTGTCTCTTTCCCCGTCAGCCTGCTTTTCATTTTCAATGGGTTTGCAGTGTATTAAGACTGAGGATAAAGCTTACGTGGGAGCAGACCAGTACCCCACACAGACTGCAGGAGGAGGTGGCATGTCCTCCCAAAGGAGCTGGGCACTGCATCCAGCAGCAGGTCCTTCATCACTAGGCCCCAGTAACACATCCATATCTGCATGCAACAGATATTTTACTCTGTAGGCCTCCTTCCTTCTCCTTCTAGTCCCAAATGCCAGGCTTGGACCCCAAGGCATTTCTCACTAGAGGGCAGCAGGATGCACTTAGATATGGACACAGCAGAACCAGCTGGGAAAGAAGTCAGTCCAGCCCCCTGGATCCCTGAGAACAATAACCAGGACAGTACACAGGCCATGGTTTGGATGGTGCTGCCACCTTGGCCCATACATGAGGTGAGGAAGGAGTCAGATCAGTGAAGCCCTGGCCAGGTGGGCAAAGGCAGGGCTTTGCATTTGGAGTTACACCAAGGGGTCAGATCAGCACTGCCTGACATTAATAAGCTTGGCACAGCATTAAAAAGAGGAGCAAATGAAGAGGAGGCCAAAGCAGCAGCCTTGATGTAGGACATGAAAGGAAACATTTGTTATCAGAAGATCAGGGACAGGAGGCACCTCTGTAAAAAAACCTGAATGGCTACAGTAAGGGTTCAGCTGCCGAACAACTGCGTGATGGACAGGAATTTGGAAAGAACTGCTTCTGTCTCAGACACACGCACACACAATCCTGCCTTTCCCTGGCTTGTCCCAGAGAGAGGAGTTATGCAGGAAGGAGGCATGGAGTGAAGCTGTGTTCAAACAGAGCTGCTAAAAGCTGTGAAAAACTGAATTGAGTGCACAGGATGAATTGAACAGTAACACTGAAGCGACACAAAGTTTGCCACTGGGATCTCTGAAGTGAAAAAAAAATTACAAAATAGTGGAAATTACTTGGTGTGGGCAGGCAATCCTCTGAATAATGGAAAAAGCATTTTTAGGTTTACTGTGAGAGCCAGATTAGTCCAAGGGCATTGAAGGCAGTGCTCATTTGGTGGGCCA
Organism: Megaceryle torquata; assembly: GCA_024611175.1. Classification (NCBI taxonomy): domain Eukaryota; kingdom Metazoa; phylum Chordata; class Aves; order Coraciiformes; family Cerylidae; genus Megaceryle; species Megaceryle torquata. Next base: position 17,197 of record JANIJG010007598.1, read on the forward strand.
GGGATCTTCCATTCCAGGGCAGGCTGGAGCAAGTGCCTGCTCTAAGGGAGTCTTTTTAGACTAAGTGGTTTGGTTCTGCTGAAATACTAGATTAATTTAATGGTGTCACCTACAGTCAAAGTATGAATCAGCTTGGACAATACTGGAGAGAAAATAAACCACAGATAGCTCATTTCTGCAGAAAGCAAGTGTGAGTACCAACCATGATGCAGTTAATCTTTTCCCAAGGACTAAAGAAAATCCTTGTAAAACTATGGAAACCACCCAGACACATTCCATCCACCATGGAAATGGAAGAGTCTGGAGGAGCACAGCAAAGATTTCATTAGTCATAACCACATCACTCATTTTAGGACAGGAGATGAAGAAGGCCCTATCCAAATAGTAGAGGGGGATATGTTTTTGCTTCTGAAGAAGTCACCATCACTGGACTTAGCTAGGAGAAGGCTCTTAACACACTGAGGGATTTTAGACCTGGAAATACCTGCATAGACAAATCAGGTATGGCAGGAGCCAAGAACTGGATAAAGTCACACCCTAAATGTTGCATTGTGGAAGCAACCAGACACTGGTACAACATGCTCTGAAGCACAGCTATCTTTCAGTAATTTTAAAATTAACATCTAATATTTTTAACTGAGATAACATAATGAGAAAGACAAGAGGGGTTACAAGAAAGGGCAGCAGACAGCATCCCCAATATGCTAGTTACACCCTGCTCCTTTCATAGAATTAGGGTTGGAAAGGACCTCCAGCATCAGCAAGTCCAACCTTCATCCCAACATCTATCTATCCATTAGACCACAGCTTCAGGTGCTACATCCAGTCATATTTTAAGCACCTCCAGGGATGATGACTCCACTACCTCCCTGGGCAGCCTGTTCCAGTGCCTAAAGTTTCCTTAGGAGGCAATACATCTCTCCTCTGGCTCCTTCTCATGGTATAGCAAAAGCTTGCCAAAATCACATGGGGTCTAGGAGACTTCCTCCCTCTGAAAAGTGCTGTTTGGGAGGCACCAGTATCTAGGAGATAATGGCCACAGGGTCATTTTCAGTTCAGACCCCTTCCTGCTCAGGAGCTCCCTGCCTGCTCCAGTCTGGGTATCTGAGCAAAATCATCTTCCTGACCTCATTCTGCAGGAGGGTGTCTCCAGTGGAAGGCTGTGATCATAGTGTCCTGTCAGCCCTCTTCATTCATAACCTTCAGTACTGGTTTAACCTTAAAGGAGGGGCAGCTTACGTCACCCCAGTGCTGTCCCACCGGAACACTGACAGCAATTTGGAGAAACCATTGGCAGGGAAGGTGTGCGAGGGCTTCAATCTGCAAAGCTGAGCTTGCTAAACACCAAGCAGTCCTTGGCCAGGCAGTGATGCTGGGATGCAGTTCTGGCAGCAGCTGGGCTGATGATAACCATGGCCGACTCATTCCCAACCCACCCACAGAGGGAACAATCCCTTGAAGAAAGTCTTAGTGTTGGAAGACAACCAGGGTTTGGCCCTGTGCAACATTTAAGTGAGCTTCTCCAGCTATATTTGGACCTCTGAAGTGCTCCCATATTTTGAGATGGCTTCACAAAGCAATGAGGTGTTCCTGGGAGTCTGTATGCTGTCTCTCCTCCTGTCTTTGTTACACTCTGATCCCAGCAGCTGGAAACATTAACCAGGCAGAATAAGACAAGAGAAGAAGTAATTCAGGGAAATGGAAGGAGGACAGCAATCCCCAGCCCTACAAATGGTTATCTTTGAATACATAATTCTTAATTACATACTTAAGTGAAGCCTAGAGTAATTTAGTAAGTTAAGCATGTAATTCCACTTTAACTGATGGGTAAGTCCCTAAAGCAACTGCTTATGTGTACACAGGGCAGCTCCCTAACTCAGCCAAGACTCACTGGGGAGCTGGAGAGACCTCGCCTGGGCTACACTGGGTATGCTTTCATGAGGTATCGTACCGGTGTGCACACAAGTGGATGACAAAGTCATGCCCCAAATTTGTGTGACAATCCCGAGGCACAGAGAGCAACTCTGGATGCAAATAACCCACTTTTGCTAGAAGGATGGATGGAAGGGACAAATGCAGGCTGAGGAGGGCAGCCCACCCCCACACTGCAGCAGGCAGCCCTAAAGCCTCCCCAGCAACTCTGAACCTCTCCATCTGCCAGCCCAACTCCAGAAGCCAGCCAGCCAGCTCACCTCTGCTCACCCCAGCACAGCTGCACTACAACAGCATTGTAGCACAAACCTGTCTACTTCTTAGTGCCACTGTCTATAAAATTAGGTTAAAAATAGACACCCAGCTTTAGAAAAATATCTGGAGAACCTTAGATGAGTGCTGTGCAAATAGAAATTTTTGTTATTAACAACCAGGTAAGATGAAAAGAGAAGCAGGGGGGAGATCTGTGCCAAGCCTTTTGATGGGTCTGTTGCCTGGGGAGAAAAAAAAAAAAATCTTTTAAAGCTACATTTACTCTTTGAAAAATTTCCTAATTTCTGATCAGGCTAACACAAAAAAAAAAAAAAAAGAAATAAAAATAATTAGCAAGCAAGGCTGGGCAGGCAGCCTGCCTTTGGCCACTTGTGAACCCGCGCCCCTCTCCAGGTTTCAAAGAAGCATCACTTTGCCGTGGAAGACATGGGCAGATTAAATGTTTTGTCTTAGGAGTTCCAGTGGCTGCAGGACCAGGCTTCCTTCCAGCCCAAGCCAGCTTCCTCCATTGCTGTTTGCTTGCTGCACTTGTGGGAACCCTTATACTCTTAGTATGAAATTTTCCCCTTCTGCCTTCAGTCAAGCCACGAAGTTGAGTGAAAATACACAAGAAAGAGCAGGAAAACACCACCATGGCTTAATTATCCAATGGGTAGCTGTCACGAAGCAGGAGGTAGTGTAAACATGAGACCAAAGTCTTGGAACGCTGAAGAAATAGCACACTTGTGCTGGTACCAGTACAATGGAGAATGGATTTAATATAATGCTCAAGAGAAGTGGAAGGAGGAAGAGGAAACAGGCGAGGGTTGTCTGCCACTCTCACGTATGTAAAAGAGACTTCAAGGCAACAGGACCTGTTTAAAGGATTACAGCACTAATTGCCCATCCACCTTGTTCAGCAAGGAAGGTCATCTGTGCCTCATGTGACAGCTTCACCAAGGCCCAAGGAGCTGCAGCGAGTGGGCTGGCATGTGACAGTCAACCCTTCTCAAGCAGATGTACCCCTCTCGCTGCTTTACCTTCCAGGGTGAAAATGTCACACTCAGCACTGACTACTGTGTTGAAAAAAGGAGTGCCAACCACTCCTCCAACCCTCACAGCCTGTGCCTGTGTGCCTCTGCTGGAGCTGAGCCAGGGGCCACAGGGTGGACAGCTAGAAGTGACCTTGGACAGTTTGAACTGCATGTTGACAGCACCAAGAAATTTATCCACTGCAGAGGATCATTGTTCTGGTAATTGTGTAAATGCAGGGAAACTAGTTTTTGCCTTATTACCAGCCTATAAAAGCTAGGCAGAGGGTGGGAACAATGGGGAATCATTCCTTTTCCCTGGATGTAGCAGAGCACTGACATGATCTACCTGTGACATAGAGGGAGACTGTGAGAGACCTTTTCTACCTCCTTAAAAAGTAGGGAACAATTTCTTTCAAAAGCAGCATTGGTAATTTCTCCAAGGCCAATAGTCAGTTCAAACTAGACAGCACAAATGCTCATTGGCATTTCAGAGGTGAACAGCAAATAAACATTCACTGCGGAACAGATGCCCTTCTCTCTTTCTTAGTTAGATTTGCTTTCTTCCTAGGCAAAAAGGATAAGTGAAAAAGGCATTGCTAATTAGCTTCCATTAAGGCATGCAATGGCACCTTGCCAGGGCAGCCTATCCTCTGGGCAGGACTCTGGGTGAACATCTCAAAGCATCTTGTATGTCTTGGGTTTTATTCCAGCTGGATATAATTTGGAGGGTAGAATCACCTGGGAGGACATGCATGAGGACACAGCCAGCAGAGATGCATGAAAAAGGAAGCCAAATAAAAGTGAGGAGCTGGATGAAGGAGGAAGCATGTAGCAGGGAGGAGATGGGTCTGCCCTGGCCAGCGTCAATATCACTCAGTTGAAGTGTGACTCAGTCAATCCACTCTAAGCATGACATTTCCCTGGGTAGAACATGTCCTCTCCCCAGTTTCTCCGCTCTAATGCACTGATGCATTTCATTTCAAAAGGTGACATGATTACAAGGGCTGCTAAAAATACACAGGGGCTTTCATTCCACTCCCCCATTGCTAGTGGAACAATTTACAGTCCTTTCCTGTTATCCAGCAAACAGTGATTTAATCTGAAAGGCATTTGGGGAAGACAAGACCATTTCTTTCTTTTCATTATCTCCTTGCTTTATACAACACTAACAACCAAGGGTCAAACTTAGCACCCAGTCTAGTTCTTTCAATAACCATAGGTGAGCACTCTTCCAGCCCAACAAAGGGAAGAGAGCCTTTCTCCTGCCTACCCTCCAATCAGCCAGCACTTCAGCATTATTAAAGGTATAGCCCCACGTTTCCCATGCTGTAGGCCACCTTAGATACTCTGAGGTCCTCACAGCCCCTTCCTTGACATAAGGCTGAGAATACAGAAGACACAGAGCTCCCCCAAAACACAAACCTCCCAATAGCTAGGCACCAGTAGATGCTGCTCCTGGGGAGCCTGGGGACCAGCGCACAGGCTGGGTAAGTTGTCCTTCTGGGGGATACAACTCATGGATGCATATACTCATTCCAGACCAGAGATGAATGTCCAGTCAGGCTCTATTGCACAAAGTCAGCTGAACATTGAAAAACAGGAGATATTAGATAAGAAAGAGTTAATTATATAAATGTTAAATTTTTCTTGCTCCAAATGCTCAGTGTGCTTGCAATTCTGCTAAACACAAAACAAAACAAAAAAAACCCAACCCCAAAACAACAAAACAAACACCCCACACCACCACAGAAAAAAACCCAACCAACCAACCAAAACAGCCTATGGATGATGTCAGACAGACTTTATGCAGAGGAGCTCTTCAAACTGATGGGAAAGTGTTTAATAAAATTACAGATTATTCCTGTAACATTAGGTCACTATAAACTTTCTCTAAATGTTTTTACCTCGCATCTGAAACATTTTCTTTTTCTGCTATGGCTTGAAAGACATATCCAAATACTAAGTTACAGTAATTCCTACTTATGCGTTAGGTATTCAAAATAGAAGCCTTAATTGCAAGCTGCAAATGCTATAAATGGCAGGCAGTAAAACTCAATAACAGAGGATCAAAAGGGAAGAAAAACCACCAAACATGGTTGTTTTTATCTAAAACCAGGACGTGTACATTTGGTACAAGACCTCAGTTGCTACAGGAATAATTTTACCTCAAGCAACAGATTCTATGAAATACTTCCATATTAGTAAGATTAAGAAAATACAAGCATTTCTACTTGGGAACATTGTCAGTGTCCCAAAACTCAGGGACTGACATTGGCTTCTCATTGTCCTTTCAGAAAAAAAAAATGCCCTCGCACATCTGATTTGTAACCACAAAATTGCAGGACTATTGAAAGACACTTATTTTAATAAGCACTTCAAAATTCATTTCAAAATGTCATAGAAGAAATGAATGACTGAAAGCATTTTAGCCACATCTTTTGTGGTCTCTGAATTTTTGATTTGCTTAAAATCAGACATTCAGACATCAGAAAACTCTTTTGCTCTTTTATAGCAGCATGCAAGCCTCATATAGGTTCATAGTGAGGTTAGATGAAGAGGACATCTTCATGTACAAAACCAGCACACTCACTTTGCGTTCTAGGTAGCTATGAGAGACTGTTTAAGTATAAAATTTGTATTAAGGGCTACTGAATTTACTCCTTTGGGAAAGTGGAAGCAAGTTCCTTAGTACACTCAGAAATGAGTTACCTCCAGAAAAATTAAGCAGATGGAAGATGACCTTCTGTTTAGATAAAATATAAGAATTCATTACTTATTAAGAGTTGACTTTAACTTAAGAACACTTTCACATGTGCTTGGACCAACTGAAACAGTTTTTCAGCTCCTACGATAAAAGCCAAAAGTGAACTGAACATATATTATAAATATACACAGACACATACATATAAAAATATATAAATAAATAAGAGTTTCAGAAAGTTCCAGAGACATTCTGCAGAGCTGCTGCCACAAGGATTGAGCAGCCTACATGATCTGCCTGTTCACAGTGAACAGGTGAGTTCTCTCATGGCGAGTCCTACCAGAACAGAGGCAACTCACTCACAGCGAGTCCTACCAGAACCAAGGCACCGAGCTGCAGAGACCACAAGAGACCAACAACGATGCTGCCAGGCCCTCACTGCACAGAATATTCCATTTCTCCAAAACCTTGGAAGAAAACAGACGGTTTTCTTCCCATGAGCTCCATAGACGAGCCAGTGGCATGGAATGGCAGCTTCCCAGGTCAGCACCATGTCCTGACACAAAGGCATCACCCAATGGTGACATCAGGAAGAGCAAAAGACTGGCAAACAGGGCCAGCAGCTAGCATGACACTGCTCTAGGTCATCTTCTAATGGGACAGTGAAATGTGATTTCAGGTAGTAACAGCTTCTGTCAGACATCGCAGACCTGAGGCCATGTACCCATGGGGAGAAAGAAGCTCTTCTTAGTAAACAGATTTATCTTGGACTGAAAATTGTCAGTGTTTCTTCACTAATTTGTTTCAGTAAAGCTGTTTCAGTGGTTTCCCTGCCATTATTGATTCAAATACTTATGATAATTATTTGGAACACAACAGAGATCTGCCCAGCTGCTGCAGTTATCTGGGATTCACCAAACAAGGGTCACCAACTGGTAAAATGCAGTTCTTCTGTCAGAGAACTCATCTCATTACTTACACTGGAGCAAGGCTCACTGCCACGAATGGAAATGCAGGCTTTGCTGTCCCCTAAGGAAAGCCCAAATGCTCCTAGGTCTGTTCAAAGCTCTTCAAAGAGATGCAGAGAGAGAGACAGAGACTGCCTTCAAAGTAACCGTGGTTTATTATTTATTTCTACCTTTTCTTTTTTTAGTAACAAACCAGTCATAATTAATAACTGTGATTGTTTTGAGTGAATCTAATTGCAGCGTTCCTTGAAGCATAGCAATGCTCTCTCCACACCCAGCCAACCAAAATAGAAAAATCATGTCCTGAAAATAGCAGCAAGAGACAGCGAACAAAACCTGGCCTCCCACAACTTGTGTCATTAGACCAGACAGATCTTTGAGATAGAAATCAGCTGGGAGGCTAAGACTCTGGAAGACATCAGTGCCTTCCCACAAAAGCCAGCCAGAGGTTTCCTGCAGCAGAAGTCTCCTACATCTCTCCTTGTGACAGGGGATGTAGAGCTGGTTGGTGCTGCTCCAAAAGTGGCTTTGAAGAATACTTGGCTAGTTCTCCAGAGATAGAAGGCAAATTCACAACATTCTCCATGTACCTCCCCTACCAAGGGTAGCCACAGAGACAAGGGTGGAGTTTTTAATTGATCTCTGCCAACACAAAAACTAGAAGATACCCTGTAGTTACTGGGTTTGATGTAGGAATGCTAGAGTGAAATTTTTTATTTTGAGTTGTGCACAAGGTTCCTCTATATCATTTTATGGTCTCTTCCAGAGATAATATATATTATTTCCCGTTCCATGAGTGACTTAGGGAGGAAAAAAAAACAAACCCAAACCCCACTATGCATCATGTAATTACACTGATGCTATATAATCCATGCAGTAGGCCCACTACAGAAACCAAACCAGGGACTGCTCAAAAAGATTCTGCCAGAAAAACACACAGATTCCTGGACAAAATCTGCTACTGGAGACCTCCTCACTTGGAGGTTAGACAGCTGCAGTTAAACTGGGAAGGAAGGGACACACCACCTGAATTACAGGCACCCATCTCCTGCCACAGCAGTTCAACAGGTTATATAGCTCAGGTAGGTAAAGCACTGAAAAATCCAATGTCCCAACAAAATCCCAGATTAAATAGCACCCAAAGGTTTTTATCTGGAACATCAGTGTCTGACCAACAAGCTTTTTTTATTGCACATTAATATATCTGAGTCTAAAAGCCAGGATTACATAAGGTCTGCAGGCACCAAGTCTGGCTGGCAATACAGCACCCCTTGGGGATACTTAGCTTTGAAGTTAGGGGAAGTTTACAACTACCAAAACTAGAAAAACGTGGGCACATCACCCCCCACATTTTAAGGTCTTCCTACATAGGAGATATTTTTACTTGGTCTCAGAACCCCATTGATGCAGGAGTGAAAAGCTCTCACAGGGCTTACCTGTGTTGTCATCTTCCAAAAACACCTGGTTTATAATTCCTCTGAGAATTAAAGTAACTAAACCCAAAAATAAAGTAACCTCCTGTTACAGATAAATGTTTTTTTGTTGGCCTTCAACGGAAGGGAGCCAAGCCCTCCAGATGCATTGCAATTTCTTCCAAGCTAGACAACAGCGGCCCACCTGCCTTTTGAAACAGAAGTAATTCAGGCCAATGCATCTCAGCTGTACTTGCAAGGCATGTTAAAGGGGACTTGACTTCTGAAAGCTGCCAGGTCTCTAAAAGAGCAGGAATGATAGTAGATACAGATGGAACAGAGCTAGGAGGTCACTGAGCCCAGCCTGCTGCCAGGGCAGGATAGACTCCCCAAAGAGAGGACATGCCAAGACTTCAAGTGATACTACACTTGATCTTAACCAAAAGGCCAAAAAGCAATAATGGGAAGGAGACTGAGAATAAAAACGACTGGCAGCTGCCTCTATGTGCTCTGCAGAGGAGAGTCAGGCAAACCTCTTTGGAATAATACTTAGAATTTATCACATTAGGCAGATGGTATTTGACTTGCTGCTCTTAATACATAATCCTGAAAGGTCTGTGCCAGTTCTCTACTGTAATAATTACGCTGTTTTGCATGTTACAAGAAACCTGAAGCAGCATCAATAAAGTAGTCTCAGAGGGCTGGTTTGCTGACACACTGTTCATGCCCTTGCTGTACAGGAGGTTATCTTTAATGGCAGAAAATATCTTTTTATTGCTCCCTGTTGACTGGAAGTAAACTAGGGGTCCTCTGACGTTATTAACCATACAACATGAGCTTTGGCTGAAGGATGGGCTAAGCAAAGCTTTGCTTTTGAAGTAGGGAGGATGTATTCCCTTAGCTTCTTTCATCCAGCAGACAGCACTGGGCTCAGTCCTGCCCAAGAAAGCCTGTAGTATGGCTTCCCCTTGTCCATGCCGTGAGCTCCCTCATCAGAATGCTAGTTTAGATACACTGCCTCTGTAGTAGGCAATGCTGGGATTGCAATTGTATCTAAACGCTGGTGTCACAGAGCAAATATTCTGATCTTTGTAATAATAATTTGCTGAGATCTTTTCAAACTTTCAAACTAATTTAGAGCCCATAATCCCATCCCGGAGGGTTCAGGGAGAGAAGCTTAAGGGCACTAGCAGCGGAACACAGGCCCTTGCTGGTTTTGCAAGCGCCCATCTGAAGGTTTTGCCTAAACTGCCATGAAAGCCAAAAGTGGAGTTCCCCAGTCTGCTGACTAAATTGAGGACACTTCTTGGGATCCAGCTCACCCTAAGCTACCCTTATAATGGCAAAATGATCAAAACTCATAATCTAAGTGCATTCTAAGATCAGTGGAAAGGAAGAAGCAGTGGAGCACAATTCAACATCCACCTTAGTAGACATCAACTTTTGAATGAAGTGATCACTGTCTGCATGTGCCTTGACATCAGTGCTTGACTTCTATTGACCTACCATGTATGTTGGTGGGAAAATGAATTCTCTTCTGCATGACCTGGGCAGGCAATCACTGCACCAGAGCCAGTTCCTCACCCCTCAAAAGTGATCTCTGCAAGTCCCCACCTTGGCAGGGCAGTCACCACAGAGGGACTTTACTCTCCAGCTTTCCACTGTGTATGCACAGAAAGGTGAACACAGACTTTGGGGCTGATTAAATAAGTCTGTCTGTCTATCTATCTGATATAAAACACACACCCTCTAAACAGCTTTAACAGTCATATAGCAACACACAAGACTCCTTAAGGTATTAGGTATTTTCCAAATTTCAGATCTTCTCCTACACCTCTTCACGCAAAAAAACCAGAGTGGTGAATCCTCCAAGGACAAAAGAACAAGGCAGTGAAATACCTTGGTCGACTGCTGCAGGAGTTCCTAGATGACATTATCTCCAGGTAGAGAGCACAGAAGAGAAATAACACCTGCTCTGCTGCTAGTTTCTTGGCATTACCTGAACATACAGAAAGGGAAATGCAAAAACACTGTATTGAATATGTAGCAGTTAAAGTGGATAGTGTTTGCCAGCAACAGAACTTAAGTGTTGTGTTTTGTTGGGGTTTTTTTTGAAGAAAACATCCTTTTAGGGAGAATAAATATTGATGTTCTTAACCTTCGGGAGCTGTGGAAAATCCTGTGCGTCCTTCTACAGCTAGCAAAGAAGATGGGTGGAAAACAACAGATACCTCAGGGACACATAAGTGGCTGACCCATGTATGATATGATATGATATAAGCAGAAGATATTATCAAGTCAGTGATGCTTATCTAAGGTAGTAATGTGCAAACCCGGCTTCTTCAGGAAATTGTATCTGCACTTTTAAGAACATGTGCAGTACGCGTTAGAGAAATGAACCTGTCAGATAACATTGCACAACCCCGTGTAGCTTCAAGGGACAAAGACCACTCAATTTTTAATTTCTGTTGTGAATAATTCATCACAGGGGTAAGAAATCTTCTTGAATAGATGAAAGATATGAGATAAAGGTCTCCTCCTCCTATTCGTATTCAGAATTACTGACCAGCCAGATGAGTCTGTCCATAGAAAGTACAGGTTCCCATAACCAGTTCCTTCTTTCAAAGTCTAAACAACCTGGATTAGTCAGAAACCTCAATCCACCTAAAAAAAGGGGCCATGTTCTATGCTGGTCATGGAAGATACACTAAAATAGACATTCAAACAAGTATTTAAGACATTTAAATTGCTGATTGACTAAAATATAGGGGGTTTAGCTAAACTGCAACATACCGTGAATATTCCCAGCTGTCTGCAATGTCCCATTTCTTCACAATGACTCCTCTAAATCAAGCTGCAAAACACTGTCTGTCATGATTCACTTTTAAACCTTCAAAAAAAACCCTCTATCAGGGCCAGGGTGAACATTTCAAGATTTGATCAAACTACATTCAAGTTCATCTGGATTTAAAAGATGATAAAAATAAAACATACTATTTTGCTGTCTATTATTCCAGCGCAGCCGATAAGGGTGTTTGCACTTCACAGGGAGCACACATCTCAAAAGGCCTGTTATAAGAAATGTGCACTCTCAGATTTTGTACTGAAAATACCGAAATCTGCACTGATGTATTTAACTTTAATCACATCTACAGTCCTGTCACGTTTGCAAGACAAAAAAGGCATCCACAGTGGGGTGGATAGCCAAAGAGCGGTAAGATATGACTCCAAAACTGGATGGACTACAGTCACTTCAAATATATACGAACATGAGTAGGACTGGAGTCTTTCCATTTTTGTTTGGCAATTTGTTGCTAAACAGGTAACTTGAAATGAAGAAAACCCTTGAAGTTTGAAACTTAAAGATGGAAACTTAAACAAAGGTGATGCCTTTTTTTTCGACTAGGAAAAACGTTGTGTTTCTTTTTACATAACATATGAGCATGCTGTTTGAATATCAGATAAAAAAAATATTTAAAATGACAGAAAGAAATTTGGGTGGTAGTATTACTGAAAGCAGAGAAGGGGAACTAGTTTTTAGAGACAACTTCATCAGTTTACGTAAAAGTTACACTATCATTACCTGGGATAGCAGAATATCAGATGCAGTAAGAGGCACCTCTTTTCTTACGAGTTACCATGTAGCAAAATCCACTGTTAAATAGCAAAGTCCAGAGATGTGCAGTCACTCACCCATCATCGAGCAGGATCAGCACTCACCTATTAACTAAGTAACTGACTGGTACAGCTGGTAAAACATCTTTTACAATTTTTACTTTTTTTTTTTTAAATCTGATTGATTGACATTTTGCAATCTATTCATTGAGAGGGATCTATTTTGACAGTTCTTTACTCTTACTGAGAGCACTTATTGTGAAAAGTTTTGGAAACTGTTGAGTTTCATTTTGTGCTGACAGTCTTTTAAGTGAAAAAGAGACTTTTAAGATCAGTGGTGGTTTTTCATTGCCAGAGTTAAGCTACCTGAGGAAAAAGAATCCAGAATGGTAAAACATGAAAAGCAAAACAAAGCATTGCAGTTCACCCAAATAAAAGTATTTCTAAAACCACCAGCTTGCAAAATATTATACTTGACTTTTCATTGTGACTTGAGTATTTTTTGAGCTCAAAAGTTTTTCCTGAGACAGAAACAATTTTCCTTCCTACTCTATCCAGAGGGACCAGTCAGAAAGAACACTCTGTTTTCTATTACTATTTTTGTCCCTAAGCCTTTTTCTTTCCACATTTCTTCTTTTCTCTTATTTCCTTTTTTTTTTTTTTTTTTCCCACTTTCATTTTCCTTCCTTCTCTTTCTTAAAATGCTGTATCTATTGTAAAACAGAAGAAACTTGAGCCTGGAACCCAAGATTCTTTGCTCTTTTTCTCCTCTTTTCCCCTGTTTATTCAGGAGTATGAAAAGAGCTATATTAAGCTGAAATCTTATTCTGCTGTTCTCTGTTCAGCAAAAGATAGTCCACTAGAGCCACTAAATCACAGATAACACTTCTCTGGCCAACATTATTAGGAACTGACAGCTGGTGATGGATGAAGATCTCATCTTTTAAAGAAAAAAATGAGTACATTTAATTTCCTTTGTACATAAAATAGAAAGCACACACAGCATTGTGTACCTAAAGATAAAAGAGACCCAGTGTATGCTGGGTGCCATACTTAAGGGGATATAATACTGGGTTTGTGCTTCTGAGCTTACATTTTACAGGACTTCTTCAAATTAATCTAGAAGCCCCTATTCTTCAATTCTTGGTAGACAATAAACTTAAAAAAAAAAAAAAAAAAGAGAGAGAATGTGACATTTTACAGCCAACTCCATTAGAAAAGAGCAGATCAGGGACTGAGCTGTTATTTTTAAGGAGGAACAATGGAAGACAGGACAGAAAGAGGATGGAGAATGGGTTTGTAGGGCAGAGATATGGTGTGAACCCTGATCCTGCCTGGAATTAAGCCGCACTCTGGGAGCAACTGGGCTTCCTCGAGGTTCATACAGAACATGTACAATGGCCTCAGTATTGAACATGAAGATCTCATCAACTACCTTGAAAGAGATGTACTAAGTAAGTGTGGTCATTTTTCCCATTAACTGAAGCACATCAAGTCAGATTCCAAGTATGCTGGGTGAAAAGAGCATAAATTTCTTCTACAGAGGCACTGGCAATACACAGTGCTTCCTTATTTCTGCTTTTCAGATTTATTTATTTTTTCTTTCTCAAATGACCTGTAACTGACAAATACACTATTTTCTTTTCACATTTGCAATGTATAACTGTATTTTACGTGTCCTTTCTGCAGCACTACCAGCTGCTGCTTTGAATTTAATTTTAACACACCTCCCATGCAGCACAGAGATGGCAAGAGTGAAACTTTAATTGCCTGTCTGTGTTAAGCAAGACACTTCAACATGCAGTTAAAGCACATGTTCAACAAGAAAATATGGTTGGTCTGGTTCCAGGGGTATGACAGACTGCTTTGGGCTCCTGGGGTGAGGACAAGTTTAAGAGAAACATCTGCATGGAGTTTTTGTTTCTAACTCTAGAGACTGTTTGTGTATTGGCTGAGTCTGGCTGCAAGTCCTTTTAGGAAAACAAAGACTAGCAGCGAGCAATTACCTTCCCTTGATTAAAACCTTCTAATTAGCTAGTCTAAAATAGAGTGGGACTTTTTTTGTGAACCATACTCTGCTGAAGGATGAAAAAAGGTTTTCCACTGAAAACACTGACAAAAAGCAGCCTTTCTAACCACAGAAGTGTTTGGAAAATTCTTTGACCATCTTCATGTAAAAAGTTATTCTGTTTTCCCTAAGACTTTGGATCATTCCCTTCTGTTCTCTGTTTATTTATTTATTTATTTTCCAATGGACATAAAGGAGTTAGTAGCAAAGGATAACATTAGTCTTTCCAATTTCTTGTGGAAAGAAAAGCCTCTGGAAAATACAAGACACAAAATGAAACTTGCTCTGGAGTTGTGCTGGAAATTCAAACACAGCATCAATCATCAAGCACTACAAGGGTCTGTGTAGTTATTTCAGTAGGTGAAAATCACAGTTTCAGGTTTCACCTATACACACGCACACACAGTTAAACAAAAAGTGTCCATGTGAAACACCCAACAAACAGTGATCTTTAAATCACTCCAAGTTGTTGCTTCTTCTGTGAAGAAGCAGATCTCTCCCAAATGGCTTTTTTTGGAACTGGTCTCTAGCCGATGATGGCCTTTTTTTCCAGAAGCTTATGCATTATATTCTGGTCTAAAACTCCCATCACTTATCTCTTATCACACCATAACCTAGCTTTTTTTTAGGTAGCTGGAGCCATTTTCAAGACCCATTTTCATTATTGACAAAATTTTTCTCTGCAACTTGATTCTATAAGGTTTTTAACAGCCATATGCTGCATATGCATATGATGCATATGGATATGCATCACTATTAGAAGAAAACATGCACAAAGCATGCATAAGATATTTCATGTCATGCTTTATGAATTGCTTTACAACGTTCTCTAATCAATATTGATTCTTCTTCCTGAGAGAAAGACTGTATCTCATCACTGAGACTGAAGAAAATTCAGTGATGAGGGAAGATTTATGTGAGGACAAGAACACTACCCTAAATGAAGTGTCCAAAAGGACATCAAGATTGCATTTGACACATCTTGCAGAGAGCAGTAAGACCACAGCTCTTCCAAAGACTGTTTCAAAAGGGCTTACATATTGGAGTCACTGAACGCTTTGCAAGCAGAATGTAGTGTTAATCTGTGCTCTACTACTCCATTCGTCTGAAGAGGAGTTTCACAAGTCTGTTTTAACACCTTATCCAAAGTTTCATTTAATTAAAAAAATTGACTAGATGTCTTCTTATTGAACTGTCTCAGCAGAAGGGTCCTGAGTGTCTGCATGGTTTCCTCTAACAGTGAATATTTAGCACACAAAGACAAGTATAAAAAAACCCAACTATTTCAGAATAATTCATCAGAAGATTAAAAAAAATTAATTCTGTGCTCGTGCACAAATACACATGTAATAATTTGAGCTTTGCCACTATACAGCAGATCGAGAAGATTCTGGTACAATACTTGCTCACAAAGAAACGTCACAGCTCTTAGTGAAGAATTCTTTCAAATGCAACTGAGAAGTTCCAGTGCAAAGGACCTGCCCGCACAGAGGTATCAGTAAATTAATCATAAAAACCTAACCACAGCTGAAGAAATGTTGTTTGACCAATTACCAGCTGACACACTGTACATGCCTCTGCAGTCAAGTTCCTGGAAAGGAAAATACTCCTGAAAGAATATTTTTTAGCCAAAAATGGACTCACTGTTCCAAACAGCCCATATGCGTGTGGAGTCCCTTCCAAGCGTAAGGCCTTGAAGTCAAGCAGAGGCTCCCTGAAGCCGCATTTATCTGTCCACACACATCTAGACAACAATGTTGTTCTCATTGGGATGACAACTTTCTGGTACGGACAAATGACTCCTGAAGTGCTATTCTTTGCTGAAGCATCTCAGTTTTGAACAATAGGGATTTAAAAAAATTTAAAAAGGGATATTCTCATTAGAATAACCAGCTGTTTTTTTAATTGAGTATTCATATATATAGCCTGTAGAACTCTGTGCAAATGGATGCAAATAAAGAGCTTCATATAGTACAGTGCCTTTTGGATTTATCTCACAGTAACTTATAGATACACCAGCATAAATTGTTCAGTGCAATCTCCCCCCTCCCCCCCAAGTCTGTTCCTGACAGTGGGTTAGAATATAAGACAGTCCAGCCTGATACTTTTTTTTTTTTTCCTTTGCAGAGGGACCAAAGTAGGCTTGTTCAGTCACTCTGTCTTGAGACGGAGAGCCTCCCGCCGTTGCTTCTGCACAGTCCTGGAATCTTCCCACAGACGGGGTCCTCTGATGTTCTCCCAGTTATCCAAGTTGGACTTTTCCAGCTTCTGCAGACAAACAGCAAAAATAACAGTGTCACCTTTGAAGTCACCTTTTTTTTTTCCACAAGAAACTCAGAATCACTACTGGGTTGATGAAGTTTCATCTACCCTGCAAGAGAAGTTCAATTACAAGTTAAAAAAATGGAAGTTATCCATACTGCTACATATAAATGGCTGTGGTGGGCATTATCTGCTTATCAACAGATAAATATCATGTAGGATAGGAAGCACTATAGCATCTGAAGACAACTGAAGATAACCCATATTCACTTTTTCTTTCTTCTCTCACCTTGTTTTCCAGATCTGTTCTACAACCGCGAGCCTGCCAAGTACTGAAGTAGCAGGAGTGATAAGCATTGGTCTACCTCAAACAGAAGATTAGTAATTAGTGACATGAAGTATCCTGTCAGCACAGATACAGAGAGTACTGGAAAAGGTGAATTATCTAGACAAAGAGATACACTAAGAGTGAAATCCCCTTCAACCCATGTGTTTTTAACTTGAGAGAGGCACGTGATGCTTTCTGCTGCCTAGTTTCTCATGGCACCCAACTATCACAAACAGGTCTCTCTAAGTGAAACATGAGATACGCTAACTGGCTGAACTGTCAGATACTATAAAACTATCTAGATTTTAATTACCTCCTTACCTATTCTTATCATCCCCGCTCAGAAGTACCAATGACTGCAGTATTTATCTAGCCTTAGAGATTCACAAAAATGAACAACAGGCATCCTGACATCACCTACCATGTGATGCAGTTGAAGAAGACAAACTCATACTGCATCTTCACAGTCTTACTGGCAGAAGCACAGAAGTCCAGCAGACACAGACCTCAAGTCTTACACACCAGCCTGCAGTCCAGAATGGACTGCATCAGAAACAACTGGGCCCTGTCAACAGGAGACTGATGAGAAGGTCTGCACCGCCACCAGAACTAGGGTTATTCTACACCGTACTGAAAAGGTCAATACCGCATACCATAAATGAAACGTACCGCAGTGGGATTTAAAACTCTGATTTGTGATCAGGGCCTAATCTCAGCAAATGCTGTAAAAATACACCAGAAAATACTTAACCCTGCCCAGAGCCTGTGGTCTAATTTGCCTGCCATCAATCATCCAAATAAATGGCAAATACTGAGGGAGTTGAATAATACTCTGTGACTTCAGTAATAGTCACAGAATAATTCAGCAGCTACAGCAGAACAGACCTGCTGCTATTAGTTCATGTTATGTAAAAGTTTTCTGCCACATCTACAACTGAGGAAATTGCAATGAGGTTAGTCAGATATCAAAAGAAATTAGGCAACATCCAACAGAAGATATATGAGAACACATGCACAAACACATCAGACTTTCACAAGGTAGGAGCAACTGAATTTTTTATACAGTGGAGTTGGCATTGGTCTTTCTGAAGAATTGTCTTCACTACTTTATACATCTTATGATTAGCTGCTACTTCATTTCAACTGGAAGGGATCTGAGCTGACAAGGAAAGAGGGAGAAGAAGGGAAGGTACCCATCATTCCATGCAGCAACGACTACCCACTCTGATTGCAAATTCAGAATATAACATCTGATTCTAATGGAAGCTTCAAGGAAACTGCACTGAAAATAACCTTTTGCTTTAACACAAGGCAAGCATGCTGATTTTTTTATACACAAAGGTACGACACAGCTGTGAGGATCTAAACTATCCCAAAGGCGCTCAGATCCCAATGTCTAAACAAGAATCAACATTTAAAGTATACACAACAAAACCTGTAGTGACATGCATACTGGAGATCTTTACCAAAAGTTCCTATTAATCTGCCCCTGAAATTTCATAAAGGCTTTTCAGAGAGGATTTTTGTACCAAAAAAAAAAAAAAGGAAATATTTCAAAACTATACAATCTAAAGAAAGCAATACAAGAAAGTATTTAGGCAATTTCCAGATGAAAGCATAAAGGTACCTCAAAAACACATGATACACTGGCAGAATAAAACAACCAAGGGTTACGTACAGTAAATGGTATTGCCTCAAACTACAAAGCAGATGAGATCGATTGACAGAATTTTTGTCAATGAAAGTATAAAGAACTAAAGATTCTAATGAATACCACAGGCTGTATTTTTATTTTTTATCCTCATTATATTTATAGAGATCATTGACATTTTGTGTTATGTATAAAGATTGTGTTTGATACCTTGATGCAATTTAAGAAGAAAGCACCTTCCCTACCAGCACATGACAGTATCTGCAAAAATTAGCAGTTTACAGGCCAGGTATCTGTTCAGTCATCACAAGGCAGCATGATTAGATAATCCAATTTTCTAAACCGATGCTATCAAGTCTTGAAAGAAAGAGGATTCCTGTTGCATGCAGATAAGCATAAAAAGGAGTATCACTGGTGACAGTGGACCGAAAATCTGTTCTGCAATGCTTTCCTACTGTATAGCTATTTTCAGATGTATCTACCTCTGCTGGTTTTGGCTGGGGTAGAGTTAGTTTTCTCCACAGTAGCCAGTATGGGGCTGTGTTTTGGATCTGCTGGAAACAATGTTGGTAACACAGGGATGGTTTTTTTTCCTAACTGCTGAGCAAAGTGCACAGAGTCAAGGCCTTTTCTTCTCCTCATCCCACCCTACCACTGAGTAGGCTGGGGGTGCATGTGAAGTTGAACAGGACACAGCTGGGACAGCTGACCCCAACTGACCAAAGGGATATCCCATACCATATAACATCATGCTCAGCATAAAAATACGGGGAAAGAAGAAGGAAGGGGGCATGTCTGGAGTAATGGTGTTTATCTACCCACAAACCATTAGGTATGATGGAGCCCAGCCATCCTGGGGACGGCTGAATCACTGCCTGCCGATAGGATGTGGTAGATGAATTCCTTGTTTTGCTTTGCTTCACCTATTCAACTGCCTTTATCTTAACCTAACAGTTTTCTCACTTTTACCTTTCCAATTCTTCCCCCACCCCACCATCTGGGAGTCAGCAGCTGTGTGGGGCTTGGTTGCCAGCTGTGGTTAAATCACGACACTATCTCACATACAACTAAACAAAACCTAACCTTTTTGCTTGGTCACTGACATGGAAATTCTTACAACAGTACACCCCAGAGTAAGTGGCTACATTACATGTAGGCCAAAGACATACATAGCTACATTTTAAATTAATCTTAATGCTAAGAATATGTCCAAACTGACAGTCCTTCTATCAATTAGGTGCAGCACAAGCTGCAAAGTTACACAGCTCCTTCAGACTGCCTGAGCTCTGCAGGGAGAATTTAGGTAAGCAGCTAGTTCTGCTCTCAGATGAAGTCAAGCTCTTTCATTGTAACTGGCTGGGTCTGTTTAATTTCTTATTTAATTTCTTTTCTTATGTTTAGCCACCTGGACTCTGCCCACCTAACTTCATGGAGACATCACATAAAGATGGTAAACTACTTCCAGCTTTTAATAAATTGAAATCCACATGGAACAGCAGTCTAAAAACCAAAAAGCTTTTTCTCTCAGTTCAAATGTACTAAATAGTCAATCACTGGAGACTACAATGAAATGTAATCAGATCAGACCAGCACCACTCTTCCTGCTTGTCTCAAATAGCCCAAAGGAGATTGAAATTAGCTGTTTAAAGTAAGATCAGTGTAGTCCATTAAATCTACTGATTCACTTCCTAAATCAGCTAAACTGCCTCTTAAAAGTATGGGACTGTCAGAAGCTGTAAATTCAAGAAAAAAAATGCGGCTGTGCAGGCAAGCACAGCTTGCAGATGCAAAAAAAAAAAAAAAAAAAAAGTTCAACTGTTTGTCACACACCTAACTTTCAAGATTTTTGTTGAACAGCTTGCCTGGTGTGAAGGTACCAATACAGATGTAGAGAGACCTTCACTTCTTAACTGCTGACTCAAATGCCTGGCTTGATATTAAGTAAAAGCCATAATCTTCTGTCAGCCCTAAAATAAAATAAATTTTTTAAAAGAGTTTGAATTCTACTCTTGCTGGATAGTCTTTACGTTACAATAAACAAACTGAGATCTGCAGAGATTAATTTAGAGCTATTGGTGCTCAGGCCGAGTTAATTCAAGGTTGTTGCTTGCAAAAAAATACTTGGCTTTAGTCTCTGTTTCACACATGCGAAAGGAGGGATGAGAAAATCCTGTTTATTTTAGAGCCTGATTCAATAAATTCTGTGATGAGCACCACTGAAAGAAACTGCTTTAATTCAGAGAGACAATTATTTCCCATCATTATAGTAAGCAAACCCATTTGCAGATAAAAGATGAATCAGGAAGAATATCCTCATGGCTGAAAGACAGAGTGAAAGAAATGCATTAAACTGATCTAGTTTTGCAAAGGTGTCAAAACAGCTTGAGGACCAAAAAAGATATATAGAGGAACTCTATGATGACATAGAGACGCAGAAGCACAAAATTAAGGCTAACACTGAAATGACTGTCTTGTACATGACTGAAAATCTTAACTTTATCATCATACTGATATGGCCTTACTGTTTGGTTTTTTTTAAATCTTTTTCTCAGAGGCACCTTTTTGACATTTTATTTTCTTAATATAAACTTGGTGTTACTTACTTTGTTTAGGATGTGACAATTTAGTATCTGCAATTAGTAATTTAATAATCTGTGATTTAATAACTTAATAACTTTAATAATCTGTGACTTGATTCTCAGAATAAAAAGAAGTCATTTTTTCCAACTAGAGAATGTTTAATTTTTAAGTTATTAGTATACAAGCAAGTAAGCGAGGTTTTCTTAGTTCAGGAAGGGAAGAAATGTTTTCAGTTTTCTTGCATGTAAACATCCAGAAAGCTGCTTTTCTCTTTGGCTTTGCTGAAGACTGGCAAAAACTGCAGATGAAACCAGTAGAGGTTTTGTTGCTTACTTCAGTGGGATCCTATTCCTTTCATCTATGGCACAATTAGATTAACTTATGGTGAAAATGTTTAAGAGGCTCTTTCCCCATAGGTTATTTTCCCTTTAATGATGCCAATTCAGCGCTACGTGGGGCTATCCACCAATTGGAAAGAATTAAATCGATTAGGAAAACAAATAAATATTATTTATGAATGAATCCTATGTAAGCATAAGACTATGCAAACACTTGAACTGGCACAGCTGAAAGAGTCGCCAGGTGGAGAGAGACACGAAACATACTTAAGTAGCTATGTTGTAAAAGATGTGTATCAAGTAACTGGAGCACCAGTTTGACTGTGCATTTTTTTCCCAATTTGAAGAATGAGAAAAGGATTTGCCTCCATCTCAGAGGTGTCATAGAGTTTAATTAATGTTTGCAGAGTGACGATGCTATAGTGACACAAATTACTCAGTAAACCAAACAATTATAGCATTGGATTAAAGCTACATGATTACACAGCCTTGAATTTTTAAAATAGCATAACATTAGGCAGATAAGACTTCCATCTAGGAATTGGGGTTTGCCATGATTTGCTCCTAAGTGACAAGCAGTTTGCCTTCTTAAAATGAAAAATTTCTTAAAACCCACATTAAATCTCAGAGGATAACCCTGTGCCTTTTATGTGTTACACCTGCAGATGACCCAAGAGTTGACTTCTTGGTTCAAAAGATTCACAAGCTGTACGGGTAAAGCCAAGAGAACTCATGCACAGGACATGTACTTTCAGCTTAATTTCTTTTCTTGAGCAAAAATTAAACTCTGAAACATCCAACATAAAGAACAGCATGAGTGCAATAGTACATCTTCAAGATCAAGCATCCAAAATTCAGCAAATTCCACTTTTAATTAAGCAATGAAGTACATTTGGGATAGTTTTCATTTCCCTTGTATATGGAAGTTTTATTAAGCTACAGCTAATGTATCCCAGAAAGAGAAGTACTAATTATTAAGGTTTATCTCTGAATGTGCAGCTTGGGAGACCCAGCCAAGTTAACAGGACCAAGAAATTTTCCAGCTTTTGAGTGCTTGATCTTGCCAACCAGTGTTCTGCCATATTGAACTTTGTAAAGGTATGTCCTAGTTACTGCAACACAACCCTCTAAAAGAGGAGCAGCCAGGGATAGACTTTTGGGATGTTTGCAGGATCATTTTCAACTATATAAAGGTAAGCTTGGCTGAAGGGAATATGTGATCCTTTACAGTGCAGGAGAGTAGTAAGAGCAAAAAGTGATAGTTCTGTGGCTGGTAGGAAGTCCATATGGATTTCCACAGCATGTCCCTGTCTGGAGTCCACAAAAGCCTGCTGACACCACAGAGAAGGCTTATTTCAAACATCTTGACAGGACTATGAATACTTGGAAGTATGGAATTTTATTTTATTTTGTGTATATAAAATCTGGCAGTGTATGTCCTTCTAATAATGATAAAGAGATATTCTAAGAGGTGTGTGAGGATCAAAATATATTAGACCCATAAGTCACACATGGTGTTTTTCCCTTCTGAAGAGATCTGAAAAATAATCTTTCACAGGTTTCTTATGTAAAAGCTGGGACGAATGTCACAGCAAGGGGCTAAGAGATTACCGCAAGAAGAAACAATAAGATGGCACTATGAAACTACTAACAGAAGTGTGTGGGCATAAGAAAATAAACAACTAAAAAAGGTTTAGGACAATAACATAAAATTAAATTTCAATTCAGGCCATTAAATAGTTACCTTAAAGTACCCATGTTCCTTCAAATCAGCAATCAACTTTATTAAAGTAATCAACCCTTCTGATCTAGTGAGTTAAATCTTCTGCATCTCACATGCTGTTCCTCTATCCTGGCATCAGTTCCAGTACCAGTCACACAGAGTTAGTGTAGTTTAGGACTTTTGTTTCTTATCTATGCTTTTTTTGCTGATTTTCCACTCATCTGCCTTCCAGAATTTGCTTGTCAATTTATATGCTCAAACAGAATGCTTTTCTCTGTGTAGAAACTAAGGTTTTGGCTAAGTGTTAACAAAGCAACTTCAATCCTTTTATCCATAAACAGGTTTTTTTTTCAGTGACATCAATGGCTACCATTGGATTAGTGCTGCTGAGCAAATTTCTCATAGGAAAAGAAAAAAAAATAAATCCTCCTGCTTCTTCTTTGTGGCTAACATCCCCTGTCTGAGGAGGATAGTAATATAAGTGTTAGTCCCCTGTTACATTGCCAGTGACAGTAAAGCAATACTGTTGAATGTACCGTACACAAATAAGTTGCACATAAATCTACCTTTCATTCTGTCAGAATGAACAAGTCTTCAATATCAAATCAGAAAGATTTCTATCTGAGAAGGATCAAGGCATCTATCTAAATTTTCCCCAGACTGAAGAGGAAGTTTTAGAAAGTAAAGTCTGGGGCCTTTCTATGGTTGAATGGTATTTTGGATTTGAATTTCAGGATGCTTAAAGACTCTTCCCTTAGTTTCATGTTAGAGCTATAAGACGGCACAGCAGGACACTGGCTCTCCAAAGACTTTCTGGAAAGATGCCATGAACAGGATGGCATATTACATACTGAATAGCCAACGGCATTTCCCTCAGCCTCTGAACTTCTCAGTGATGTCTCCCAGCTATACTTGGGAAAAACTCAAGTCTTAACAGAAGCATGATGAAGTCAAGGGCTGAAATAAGGAATTTTTCCATTCAATTTTTAAAAGTTTGATTATTCAGTTAAAAAGTGTGCAAACTCCATGGTCAGTATCCATGAGATCATCTCGCATCTCATGTGTCCGTTTGATCAGTAAGCCTCTTAGGACAGGCAGTGACCCACCCTCTGACAGTAACTTGCTATTTCAGAGTACATTTGTACAGTATAGTATGAGTATTAAATAAAGGCAGGTAACAATAATTTGAGAAGCAAAGAACATGCAAGAATTATATAACAATCTTTTAAAACATTCAAATTTAGCCTGAGCATCCATGTGGGCATCATCTGGAACCACACTGGCAGTCACAGAATATTCCCCACAGTGTATATGAAATTGGCCAAAAAAACCCAAGAAAAAAAATAAGCAAAACAAACAGAAGGATATTTTTGCAAAAAACCACTTTGTCTGGTTGCTGAGACAAGGGCTTCCTTCAAAACTGTTTTGCTATATCCTCTTCAGAGGCAGTTAAGGAAAGGAACATATACAGCCTCAGCTGTGTAGCTAAATTCCCATATACTATACTAACATGTGATATTTCACACCAAAGATCTATCAGTTCTCCACTGGTGGCCCATTAGGATAAAGAAGTGCATAACATTTCCACCTAGGCAGCTGCTTAAGAAAACATTGCCAATACTGCCTGGCAGAAGCTAGCAGCATCCCTCAGGACTATACGTGAAAGAATTCAACCATGCTGTTTGGATGCCACGTTCCCCACTCAAACTTTTCTTTTTGTGACTGAGACCACACACAGTGCTGGCCCTAACATGGTAAGTTGTTCAGTTCCTCTGGGATTGGGGAAGAAGGAAAAATAAAAAATAAAAATAAACCAAGCATACAGGGAATGCAAGGATTCTATTTTGGAGAGAGGAGAAAGGGTGAGGAGATTATTTGTAATGGGCACTTGTATGTCCCGGCCACATTTTCTGTCTGACTGCACTGTCAGCTACCTCAATTTTTTCCATCAATGCAAAAAAGGTGCCTTCTTTAAGAAACATGAAAATACAACACACATGAAAGAAACAGCCCACAGTTAAGGAAAATCCTGCACAAATAGGCATGTTATAAACATGACCAGGAAATAATTTAGACGACTATTCAACAGAGATGAATTCCAGAAATCAGACCAGTAAAAAGTGTTACCCTGTGAACTTTCCTGAAGGCTAAGTGTCTTTCTCCCTGCAAGAAAGTTTTTCCACCAGGGCTCTTCCTGTGCCTTACCCATCACCAAATTCCACCTTCTTGTGTTTCTCTAACCACATTTTCAACTATAGCACACAAGACTTTTGAGGTATCAAGAAGAAAAGGACCAAAGTGTAGCTTAGCTGTGGACTGTACATCGACAAGGAATAAAATGCCTAGTGCAAACTGTTTTAACTAAAATCCTTTCCATGGCAGTTTCCATTAATGATAAGCAAACACCACTTCATCTCCTGCAGAATGCTGTGATGAAGACTCACAGTAAAATAATAACCCCTCAAGGCCATTTTACATGTGAATGAAATGAATTGCAAGAAACTCCATTTGTCCCAGACACAACCTGAAGGACAGCTGGAATGTCATGGCTAAGGTTGGACAACATACCAACAAAGAATAGAGCATGAAAGAGACAGAGTGATTCAAAGGGGGAAAGAACAGTATCCTAACCTCATTTAGTGTCACTACAGTCTCTAAAGAGGGATATTTTCTCAATATCTTTGTCATCTCTCAAACAGCTCAAAGTGTTTAGCCACTAGTAGCTTCACAGACACTGAAGTAAATAAATACAATAAATTCATCTGCTAATTCCTGTACAACAACAAAATCGGTAATCCTCTGGTACTGATAACATTAGCAACAAGATACTTGCAGATTTTAACTACCAGCACTCAGGAATTATCTTCCTTCTAGAGTAGTCCTCATGTCCATGCACTTCAATGCATCTAATACTATAAATTACTACGTTACTACACTCTGCCTTCCTGAAAAAAATGTTTCATCCATCCTGCTGGCAGTACAATCCCTGAAGCTAAATCAAAGGAGCGTTAAGTGGCTTGGGTATTTTTTAGAAGAGCTTACTCAAATTCTTCTTTTACTCTTAAGACAGTGAATGCACAGGTTATATTCCCAAGCCACCACTCTGTATACCTGGTTTTACTTTTTGAACAGTCCTGAATAAACATTTTAATACTGCAATTACAATACTTTAATTCTCAGAAGAGTTATACAAGTTTTGTCCAGAGTGAAGGTTGATCTTTTGTGATTTCTCAGATTATGAGAAACAAAACCTACTTAATATTCATATACTGTAAATCAAGAAAGCAGAGTTCTGCAGACTGACTATTCACAGACCAGCATATTCCCTCACCTGAGTCAATAGCTGAGTTCAATAGCCTGCAACCAGTTGAAGGAAAACTTTAAAACAGTTTTACAGTTTTGATATTCTGAAAGACAGAGAACCCATTTTTCTTGCTGTTGTGTTCAAACGATATTCACATCTATTAATAATGGACCTTATTTCTAACTTTAGTACCTTTGCTGCAATAAAAAAAAAAAATCTTCAATACCTAGTACTTTCTTATAAAGGTATTTATAAATAGGTAACATTCCTTTTAGTACCTTTAAAAACATTTAAATATTTTAAGTTTCTTTCAAGGCATTTTCTCAAGCCCTAAGTTAAAATATTTAACCTGTTTCACAAACTATTCAATTTTTAAAGCCCTGTTCAAAATGCAGACACCAGAAGTATATCTGGTATTTCAGTATTAGCCTCATCAGTGCCACATTCAGAAATAAAATCATCTCTTCCTACCATCTACCATTCCTGTTTGTATTCATAAAGAATGAATTATCTCTTTGTGCCACAGCATCACAATAGAAGATCAATTTGATTTATTTATTCACCGACTCCTAAATCTTCTCCAGAGTTGCTGCTTTCTATAATGAAGTCCACTCTGGCCTGCATTTCCATTTTTTTAAACAAATAACTTTGGCTACTTTAAAAGGTACTTTGCTTATTTAACAGAGCCAGCATACCAAGCAATACAACCAGCTCTCTCTCGCTGCCTTGCCATACATTTAATATTTCAGTACTTTCACGTCACTTGCACATCAATAATAGTTTACAATTTCTTCCGTATCACTGAAAAAAAGTACTCAGTGTTGCCCAGATGTGTTCCAAATCTCACAGAACACTTGAAAATATCACCTTCCTACCCAGTGATGATCCTCGGAGAACCATCATTCCCAGACTGAGATTTTCAGCAGCCACTGAATTCTTCCCAGCATTTTCTTGGAACTTGGATATAAACCATCAGAGCCTAGTGGATGTTAAATACCATCGTTTGGTTATGAAGAGGTTTGGAAGTACACCCCTCATTTCTTCTGATTTCAATATAATGGACTTTTTTCTCCAAAAGAAATATATTTTTTGAATGTTGCTACTTTGCCAGTGTGGTTACTCATGACTTTACACCCTCATTACTTTATTCTTAGCTTGCTGCAACACCATCCTCTTACCCATATTTTTGTCAGCTTACTTATCAGACAACTCTCTGATGTCCTTAGTGTCTTTTATCAATCTTCTCTGCTTTATAATTTCTCATTTACTGTTTCCATAGCAATCTTTCACATTGTGATTTTTTTTTTTTTTATCCTCTACCTTCAATTGCTATTGGTTCCCACTGGGTATCACACACTTGATTCAAACTTAACTGATTTTTCCATTGTAAAATGTTAATAAATTCTTCCAGATGGTTTTATTTGCTTGAAAAAACCTAAACAACAGTTCTTTATTTTGGGGTCTGTTGTAACTGACCGAGGCCAGATATTTTAGTGTGTACGAGACCATTCATTTCACAGAAGTACAGAAGCCAAGTGCCAGATTAAGGAATATTATTTTGAGATTGCATTTGAACAAATGAAAAGGAATGTACCATGATAGTTAAAAATCCACAACAATTTTTTTCACTCATGACATGAATCAGTTTCTTATCCCTCTCTTTCAAACAATATTTTTATGCTTTCAAATAAAATACTCTAGGCTTTTGTCACAGGTCAAACGCTTGTCATTTTTTATAGTGTGTTCTACAAGGCCCAGCTCAGCAGCAGAGCTACATTCACATTAGTACCAGTGTCACCAGTGGACAGAGCCATGATTTATTAGGCAAGGGGGAGCAGCAAGGACTAATAAGGACATATGAGGACACAGAAGTGTGTGAGAGGAATGCATAAATGAAGAAAGCGTGCAAAGGTAGCTTGCTCCTCTGGTATGTCCCAAGGCAAAGATAAATGGCGTTATTAACAGATCTGAGATATGAGAAATACAGTACCAATTATACATGCAAATTTTTTTCTCCCTCAAAATAGTCTCCTGGACAGAAATACTCCTATATGAAACAAAGTAAATTTTATATAGTTTGAGAAGATATAACTTAGTATATCAGAAAGTGAGAAAATGTCTTGATGCTAATTTCCTCACAGTAAATTGATTAAATCTGTGATTACAACTTTTTTCATCACCACCACCTCCACGCTGGAAACAAAATGCAGACTTCAGTATGCCTGAAATACTGTAAATATCTTTATCTTTTGCAATATACCCATAAAGGTGTAAGCTTACAGCAGAAATGATGAAATTCTAGAAGAATTTAGTATATGTTCAATAGGTACATTTCTGCAAGGACAGTAAGATATTTTTAAAAGTCTTAGGGAGGGCCAATGGACATATACATGCATTGGGCAACCATGCTTCAAAAGAGCTGGCTTGGTATCCTCAGTAACAGCTGCAGATATAATGCTAATAATATTGTAAAATAAGGCTTTACATATGAAAAGAGCAACTTTTTTTTTTAATAACTGCCCTTGATCTCTTATAATACCATATTTAGTAACAGGCACCAGTGTAATCCTCCAATGTGACCTATATATAGAATTAGAGGATGTTCTTATGAGCTGTTATTTTGGACAAGTTAAAAAAAAAAAAAAAAAACAAAATAAAGGGGGGAAAAACCCACCCAAAACCTCCTAGCCTGGAACACACAGGGACCACAGAAAACTACTCTCCTAAACATCAGCCATAACTCAGTAACTGGTTAGATTCTGTCCATGTAACATGGACAAAAATTTTCACACACTGAGTGAAGCCTGCAAAGCATGGCCATGACTGTTGGCAGTTCCACAAGTTCCACTGAAGCAAGAAATACATATTGCTAGTTTTTGCAAGTTGGTACCCACAATAAAGTATAGGTTGAGATTAAAGTTCAAAACAATAATCTGAATCTATTTACATTATATGGAAAAGCAAATCCATTTGTTTTGTTGAACTGTTCTTCTCTCTGTAACACCCAAATGCTGCTCTAGAAGAATTTCAGCCTGGGAACTCTCTGGATTAAGAAAATAATAAGATAGCCTCTGTCATTTCTGTCCATCAGGAAAGAGCCTCATTACCCAGTAGACTTGTAATATGCTGTTATGCCAGTTTTATTTAATTATCATTGATTTTTCCATAAAGCTAATGCAATTATGGCCATTTAAATATTATCCTTCAACTATTTACTTATCTTCTGGAGAGAAAGCAAGGTATATCTGAATACAGATCAGTTGATTTTGAGATTAGGTAGTGAGTTAAACAGAGAGATGTGGCTCTCTTTACTGCCTGTGGTTCTTCCACATAAATAAATCAGAGCAGCTGTACAGTATCTTCTGTGGAAAGCGAGAGACACAATAATCCCAGATGCAATCAGAATTTAATGGATTTGTATGTTTTAAATTTTCATTGGAGCTTTTCAGACATACTCAAGGATCAAATATTTCTACTCCCTATACTATAAACCACAGTTCTTTATAGAAGAGGGAGAGCGCAAAACTTTTGCAATAATGGCAAAACACTATCAGAAACCTGTCAGGTAGACAGATGTTCCATGAAATTAGGCATGTGAGTTTTCTTTTTATTTAAGACAAATCACAAAAGAGTAATAAAATACAAAGCAAGACCATGTACATCTGAGAGATAATGGGTGCAATCAAGCTCTTCAAGGACTTTTGACAGTAATATGGCATAGGAAGAACAAACCATAAAGAGCACAGAGATAGACAAAGCGCTAGCTGGACATTTGATCCAAGTCATTTTAGAACATTAAAAATTATCTTAAATAGCTTTTATCCTTTGTTTCTAGATACAGGGAGGCTTTTTCCAGTTTTTTTAATGTGGCTTTTTCCAGGCTTGAAGATTTATGAAACTCTGGGTATTAAACTGGCCAAAAGAGCCATTCTGGAGATCAGTAATGTTTGAAAAAAAACTGCATTGAGAGAAATATTTATCTATAAAATTTTCTGAAATGGTGAAAAAGCAACAGCAATTGTTTGAAAGATGCACATAAGCTTCAGAAGAAAGAAATAACAGAAAGTGGGTCAAGCACATTGTTCCCTAACTTGATCTAAAGATCATCAAAATTCATAAAAGAAGTGTTGACATATACATATACGCATTTCATCTACGGCCATTCCATCTCCAGCTCCACATTTATAGACTAGAGTAACCCCAGAAGTAGTGGAATTTATTTGTACCACTATACTTGGCACCCAGACATAAAGGTAATGCTGTGTTCAGAAAGCAGCACTGAATGTTCAAAAACCTTTCTTTACATAAAACCTTGTTTTTATTGGACATCAGTGAGTCAAAGGCAGATGGCTGATCTAATTTTAGTTAGGGACAGATACAACCCACCAGCGGCCAGGGTAATCAAGGGTAGCCAAGGTTACGAGCCTCAAGCAACAAATTTATTTTACCTCATATTCCGATTCCAGTGTCACAGTGTTCTGCTTTAATTTTTCTTTCAAAGCTGGATCAACCTACAAGAGAAACAAAAATAAAGCAAAAATGTTTGGTTTTAAGAATTTCTTTTTAAAGAAATCTTTAACTCAAGATAAGAAGAAATATTGTTATTCTTGATTTGTTTCTTCTTGACCTGAATGAAAAGGACTCAACTGCCCTCATCACAACCAACCTCAAATGTCTATAAGCAGTCTAGAAAAGGAGGGAACACGTTATACAATTTGCTTGGTCAGTGAGAAGATCCACCTCCAGATTCTGCCCCAACACGAGCTCCTGATCATCACAAGTACTTAAAATACACACCTATTATCTGTATTGATGGGAAATGCTCTGAAGACTTTCCCTAGGCCATAATGTTCCCCTTGATGACAGACACTGCCTGCTAGTTAGTACGCAGCCTAGGAGACCTCTGTTCCTTAAGGACGCTCAGAAAGGCAAGTCTAACACTATCTATGCATGGCCAGGGTTTTGACTTCCCTATCTGATCAGAGATATGGCCATACAAATACATGCATTTGCAACCTCCAGGCTCATTACACTTGGGAACTAAACCAAACCACCTAAAACAGTTGAAGTTTGCACAGGATACAGCTCCCACCTCCTTTATAATAAAAAAACAACTTGTAAAATTAGGTACTGTCTCCACACTGACCATCTACATCAAATAAAAAATGAACTGCCACATCTCTCCCTTGGCATTCGAGGCTTCCATAGAACTGCCCCTCATTAAAGACGGATTGCCTCTCTCCTGTGACCACAACCTCCAACAACAGCCACGCTTCATTAGAACAATGAAGCCATCCATCACATCTGCAGAAATGTTAACTCTCTGGGCAGCCAGACAGGCTTTGGAGCTTGCTTTCACAGCGTGTACCTCACTGTATTCAGAACTAAATGCAAACACTATTTGTTTTGCTTGGTGTTCCCACAATACACGTATGGACAAGGGGAATAAATGCTCCAGCAAATAAAGAAACAAGAGAGTTTTATTTCCTCCCATGTTTTACCTTCATTCAATAACAAGGCACTCAGGGCAACATGGTTGGAGCAGCATTTTAACTTAATTAACCACAGCCATAATTGAACTTACAAAGACAGCTCAGTACCCCCATTACTAAGTTTTATTTTAGCAATTTTTAGTGTGTTTTGTGGTTTGTTTTTTTAATGTGTGGTGTTGGCATTGCCACAGTTGTGTAAACTAAAGAGAAACAAGCAGTGAAGTTACTGCTGCTACTCCTCCCTTCCAGGCCCTTCTGTCCTCAGGCTTCCTCGTGTCTTCATTCTCCTCTGCCTGCACAAAGGGAGAAGATGAACTTAAACCGAGACACAGCATCCCAATACTCAGAACTGTTCAATGCTGCAGCTTTAATATTGACAGAAATGAAGAATTTGAAGAAGGACAGTTTAAAATTCTCAGAAAAAAAAAAAAAAAAACCAAAATAACTTATCCTATAAATGAGAAATTAAGAGAAAGTCATTGTTTTTTAGAAGCAGTAATTTTATCCAGCAAATGAACTCACAAAAAAATTTTAAAAAATAAAATAAAATAATAAGAAATAAAATCCTCTTTAGAGGGCAAACTATATACAGCTCTTGGCAAGCTCTTAATATATATAACACACAAGGACATGAAATACTTAGGTCCATTCCGCAGAACATGTTAATTTGCTCAAAGTTCCACACAAAAAAAAAGGGAGGGATGGGGTGGGGTGTTTTTTTGCAGGCAAGTATCTGTTCCCCTCTCATCCTTACCTTTTTTGTTCCCTACACACTTACCCACATAGAATAATTTAAACATACTTGACTCCACACAGAACTTGAGTCATCTGCACGTTCTAAAGCCTTGGCTGCAACCCCCTGCTTTTCAGCTGCCAAATGGAGACATCCAGGTTACAAACTGTTTTCAGAACCAATATGGCAGTTGAGAAGGAGTACACTATAAAGTTCTGTTTCCACAGTGTCTGTACCATGCTGCACTATCTTTGCAACATCACAAGAATAAAAAAATAGGGAAGCAGAACTGTGCTATTTTCATCCTGAAGAGGCAGATAAACATCACTATGAGCCACGATTACAGATCATAACTAGGAAACAAAATATGGGCAATCAGGAAAGTGTCCATGCCAATGTGGTAGCTCCTTTGTATTACACATCTGCCACAAGATCCAGATACAAACACATACATTTCACTTCCATGATGACTGCTATGTCAATACAAATACAGCCAAATGAGCTAAAAGTATTCAGCTATGTACTGGCAAAAGAATCATCAGCTAAATTATGAATATAAATCTACATTAGTAAATACGATGTGGGAAGCAGACAAAGCCCAACTGTTGTAACAGCCTTGCAGTGTCCTCTGCACCATTACTTAGAAGGCAGAAAGAAACAGAAGACAGTATCCCTTTACACCACAGGACTCCTCGACAGGCAAAATATCAGATTTAAGAACCATTTAAATTCAAGTTTTATCTCTAAATATGAAATTCAAAGATGTGTGGACTTCTAACTACAGCATAACTTCACATTAAATTCTTACTGAAAAACTATTGAAACACTTGATGTGAGTATCCTGACAGCCTTCATAAGAAGCTGACTGCAAGGCTCCAAAGCCATAAAATACAATTTTCAAAGCTTTACTATTTTTATTCTGGGGCATTGCATTTGTTGTTTGTTTGGGGTTTTTTTCCTATGTAGCACTTGCAGTAAAAATGAATTAAACATTCTCAAGAGTATTTTGAACTATACAGGCTTACTTCACATTGCATCAATTCAAAGTACAAGGGCAGGTATATAGACAAACCTCAAAAAAGGCTTAAGAAAAAAGTTTTCAAATTAGAATTTTGTCCCATTTCACACTCCGATGTTCCTTCAGACTTACCCTTACTAAACTACAAAAGGTTCGCAAACATAAAGACTTAAAAATATATATATATATTCTTAGGTGGCTGAAAAGTAATAGGGGTTAAGCACAAAATTATTCTTAGAAATCTTCATAGGTAGCTATTTGAGGATGTAAGTACCTAAAATCCTTCTAAAATCTGTCTGCCCCTTCTCATTTTAAAGCTGACATTTCAATTTTTCACTTAGAACCTGGACAGAATTTCTGGGTGGAAAAAAAAAAAGCACACCTCAGGGTGCAGCCAAAGGGGTATCCCTTCAGAGCAAAGCAGGAATACCTGGTGCTTGCAGGCCCAAACCAGGGACTCCTGCAGTGCATGGTGATAAACTGTCAGCCTCTATATTACTAATTTCAGCAAAGGGAAATTTTTGTTTGTGACACAAATATTTCTGGTAGTTACAAACCTAAATGTCCTGCTACTGAAAAAGTTTCTCTAGCTAACAATTTTGCATTGATCCTCAGTGCCCACAGTTCATTTTGGCTCAGAAGCAAATAATACAGAGAGAGAGTATGAAATTTGTGAATGTTGCTAACTTTACCTCCAGGTTGGAAAGAATACCACATCCACAACAGAACCCAAAGAACACCATCACTGTCCCCTTTTCATGTTCAGAGGGATGGAACAACTCTCCTGTGAGGACAGGCTGAGAGAGTTGGAGCTGTTCAGCCTGGAGAAGAGAAGGCTCTGGGGCGACCTTATTGTAGCCTTTTAGTACTTAGAGGGGACCTGTAAGAAGGATGGGGACTATGTTTTTAACAGGGCCTGTTGAGACAGGCCAAGAAGTAATGTCTTTAAACTAAAAGAGGGGAGATTTAGGAGGAAAAAGGAGGAAATTTTTGACAATGAAGGTGGTGAATCACTGTAACAGATTTCCCAGAGAGGTGGTATACCGATGCCCCATCCCTGGAAATATTCCAGGTCAGGTTGGACAGGGCTCTGAGAAACCTGCTCTACTTGAAGCTATCTATGCTTACTGCAGGGGGTTTGGAGTAGATAGCCTTTAAATGTCCCTTCCAACCCAAAGGTTTTTGTGGTTCTATGAAACACAGGAACAGAACGCAAATTAGCAGTGTCACTCCTGTTCAGCATTCAGAGAACAGGAGCAAGTTGATTCATATTCTGATTCTCAGGGTAGCATCCACAATACACATATGGCTGGGTATGTAATTTAAACAGCCTGCTTTCAAAAGCAGTGTCTCTGTCAGCTATAACCTTATTATTTATCCACTTACTATACGTGGCCATGGATTTTAGTGCAAACAAACTCTCAAACACATTACATCTTCTAAAATTAAGGGCTCAATTACTACACAAGAAGACTGTCAGGAGGCAACCATGTCATGAGAAGAGGACTGTGCTATTAACAGTCTCCACTCACCTAAGTCAGTGCACTAAGTTGTACACTTCTGCCCACCAGAGACTGGCATGTACTGACCAAATATTTGCATGCAGGTCTTACAACACTTTCCATCCAGCAAACATTTACAGAAGGTGGTGGAAGATGTTTCTACCCTAAAACTACTTAGTTGTTTTTACTAAAATACAAGTATTCTTTCCTACCCTATCCTCTGGAAAATAACATCCCATTGCAAAAGATTTCAGCTTTTAGTCTGGAAATGGTAAAGGATGATGGCTTGAATGCACTGAACTTTTTTTTTTTTTTTTTTCCCCTCTCACACCAGCATAAATAGATGGGACACAATTCTCCTGCAGCATCCACAACACAGAGTCCACAAAATAACTGTTTGCATTAAATTCTTCATTTTGTTCTCCACCCATTTTTTAGACTTAGAGTAAACCAGAATCACTAGTTCTAGCTCTCCCAATAGAGTATCTTCTTTCAAAACATTTACCATATGCCTAACTCCTCTAAATGGAAAATCAGCAATCTTGCATGGATCAGTCAACTTTAATCTTCTTTGAGAAGAAAAGACTCCCATAAATTGTTACAAAAATCTGTGTCATAAATATTCCAAATTGTGGTTTATGAGCAGAGTGAGAAGCTGTAGACAAGA
Source organism: Megaceryle torquata (assembly GCA_024611175.1). NCBI lineage: Eukaryota > Metazoa > Chordata > Aves > Coraciiformes > Cerylidae > Megaceryle > Megaceryle torquata. The sequence continues at coordinate 52,777 of JANIJG010007598.1, forward strand.
GAGGATAAATCCCAGAACTCGGGAAGTGCAGTGTAAACTACAGCCAAGCTGAGCATCATTCTGCTTAAGGAATTAAAGGAACAAAGCTTGTAAAGGTTGTAAAGTACAGCAAAGGCTGTACTTATGCCAAACATGTTGGCATACAGTCTTTGGTAAGAGAGAAGGGCAAGGCAAAACACACCGTTTTGTGCGACTTCATTCACAACATCCTTTAACTACATTATTTAATACACAAAAACCACTTAGGTAAGGCTACAGCATATGCTTGGACAGGAATACTTCTCAACACCAGGGAGACAGCTGAGACTAGATGCAGAACCTGGCTCTGTGTCCTTCGATTCCTTCCTAAGATCTGCATAGAATACAGGCAGTTAAACAGAAAAATATTTCATCCAGTCTCTGACAGAAATCAATGCAGACATTTCCCAAGGAGCAATATAAAATCTTATTACAGTGGCAGTTCCCAGAGTTACAGTACACGGTGTACCAGTGATCTCTCAAAATCCAAATCTTCTACTTGCTTCCAGATGGACCAGTAAAACACCTACAATCTCAAACTCTGGACCATACGTTTTCACATGATAATGCCATGGGAAATGCAATTAAGTAAAAGGCTAATATGATGACCAAATCATTCCATACTTTAGTAAGTATTTAGGCATACCGAGATTTCTTCTATGTAAAGGTCATCAAAACTAACAAGGGTTCTATAGCTTTCAGTTCCAAGGAGAAAGTACTCAAGCATTTAATCAGTGATTTGTATGCTTTCACATCCAGCTTGATTTGCAGGTGCACATTTATTTATTTGATTTATAAAACACAAATTAATGGCTTAAACCTTGGCTCTGAGATGCTAGCATAAATTTCATTTCACAATAATATTCAATTCAAAAACTGTTTCTTCCAGTATACAAAACAAAATAAAACAAACCAAAACATTCCAGCAGAGAAAAAACCCACACAAACCTGGAACTAACAGTAAGACCCTTAGGGGTCTTCTGAAAAGGTCCCTGTAAACAAAAGTAAACTGCTGAGTGCATAAAGATGAACCAGTTCTAAGTATAGATACAACCACCTTAAGGTCAGAATGGCAGAGCTCTCCAGCACAGGATCTCAAAGCTGGCATTCCTTGGCTTTGCTACATCTTGGTTTCCCTGCAACCCAATAGTACAAAAGAAGGAACCTGCTAAACATTATGTGCAGTTTTCCCCAAATTTACTTTTTACTTTCTTCCAAAGAGGAAACAAAAGTGTAAGACCTCCCAGGTGAAAAGGATAAAACATGCTGAAGATCCATGGTGCAAACTATGCAAGAAAGGCAGGAGTAGGTTCAGAGTGAGTTAGTCTCTGAGGACTTCATGCTTTACTTATCACAGAAAGGGGTGAAAAGTAAGGCAACAGCATATTCTTTCCTGTGGACCGCTGGTCACAAACAAGCATTCTTAGCTTGGAACGAGTTGCAGAATTTGCTGAGTCAGCCATCACAAAATACTGATAGAGAAAACAGCAAGAGGAATAAATCACCTATTTTAAAACCATTAAAAGACTATTTCTCAAGGTGCCTTTGTAAAGTCTCGTTCCTATGCTGTACCTGTCCTGTTACAGTCACTTAAACATCGTGAAGTACAGGATATAAAACCAACACCCTTAAGGTATCAGTTCAGAAGAAGGAAGTGTTACACAAAGCAGTAATTAAAAAATTCCTTTTCTTCTCAGTGCGTGGGTGTAATTTATGAAACATATATGAAATCTACTAAAAGATTTTAAGTTCTTAAATATTGGTTTATCACACCTTAAGTTAAATTACATGTGAGCTCTTTGCAATGTTTTAACAAACCTCTTGAAATTCCTTATAATGCATCTGCTGTTAATATATATTTGAAATTTAAATTTTCAAATGTGCTTTCTGCATCTTTCAGTGAACCCAACACCATGTTACGTAGTTACTAGTAACACAGCATTACCCAGCCTATGCAAAAGAAAAGTCCTGTTTGAATATGAAAAACATCAAACTCCTGCATTAAGAATTATGTGATTCTCATTAGCAAAAGTAAAAGCTTTCACTTTGAATAAAAGTTGCACAAATACAAAAGGAACTTTTAGTAAGAGTTCTTGAATATTTACTAAAGAATGATCTGCTGTACCCAAATAACAGGGTTAACTGGTTCCATTGGTGTCAGCTTTCTCAGAGTAATGGACATGCTACTGAAAGCTCACCTAAGGTCTCTGTAAGGACTCACACAGTGTGAGTTTGTGACACCAGTATTTAGGAAAAAAACCCCTTTTTGCCTCTAAATGGAAGATACTTATAGTTCGAAATAACGAAGACAAAATACGACTTCTGGATGCAACTCCTGCAGAGTCAACAGTTTTTTATCATATCTTAAAAGGATTGTTTTTTAATGGCTAGGTAACTCCAAAAACAGAAAGGTCTCTTAGCTTTCAGTTAAAAACAAGTAACCTCGAGAGAGAAATGGTAAACTGGCAGTTGAAGCCAGCACACAAGCAGCCGATGTTCTTCCTGTCTCCAGCTTTTCATTGCTGTACTAGCAGACAGAACAGGATTGGAGAGGGTGTCCTCTTTAGTGCTGTACTTTAGCACAAATACCTGTGTTCAGATGTTCGCTGACTGCTGTTCACTTAGGGTCATTCTGGTAAACTAGTCCTGGCAACAGCAAAACTAAAGGTACCACACAGTGTCTAAACCACTACCTTTTGCTTGGTCTATTGGTTCAGAAATACAAAGGAAATATTCTGAAAGGAAAAATCTAACTGTCTCAAAGAAGATCAAACCTTAAAGCTTCAACAAAACAACAACAAAAAGCTCCAAACCCAAAAAACCCCGAACAACCAATCTTCTCATGCACGAACAGTATGATTGTCAAATGTCATTATAAACACATAATAAAGTTGAAAAAATGCAGAGCACAACAATTAGGAATGTTTTCCTTAATCAAACTTCAATATATATAAATATGTATGCATTTTTTTCTTTTCTAAATGCATAACCTAATGCCTAAGCCCTCTATTGAGCTATGTGAAAATATACTTGCTACTTTCATAGAAGCAAGTCCAGTTTTCACAAAACAACAGCAGTAGAATATAATTAAAATTTTTGCTGAGTCAAAATAATAAAAAAATATAAAAGCAAAAAGCCAAAAAGTTGTCTCTTTTTATTTAATCCTAAAAATTGTATTTAATTGTGTTTTGAAATGACATTTTGATTTATAATACAAATCTCAAAACTTTCTGTAAGTACTGAAACAAATTTTAACTTTTTATGTCTATTTGAACAGAAACAATTTTCAGGATTCGGTGTGAACTTACCAAAATTGCTTTTGTTGTTGAAAAACTGCATTTCTACAAATAAATTATATATTGAGAAACACCCCAACTACCCAATTCCAGTAACTGCCATCCTAAATCTGCATGTGTTAAGGGAATTAACACTTCTCATTCTACAGTTCACATAACATTTAAGTAAAAATACTTTCCATACTGACATCTAGTGAAGTTTTACAGTAAGAAGAAAAAGCCCATTCTATTAGTGTGCCACTTACAGAAAGCTTTTCATCTTCCAAATTAGCTGTATTTTAGGTTATTAGAATTTGCAACACATTTGTACATCATGCACCATTTTCTTTTGAAAGGTATTCTGCCACTACATTTAATAAATAACACATTTACCTGCCAAAGGCTCAGATATTCTGACATGTACGTTATAGAAAGTTATAATGATAACATTTGATGTAGTTAAATTTAAAACACGAGTAGCAAATTTACTGTTTTCCTATTATGCCAGATGTACTTATAAGGGCTAAACATCCAACAGTAACAAAGTGATTCTACTAAATTCAGTGAGAATTATTAATGCAAAAGATATTTATTTAATATCTTTTAAAATATTAGATATTAATAAGACAAGTCATCTCTCCTTTCTATGCAGTACCCAGAAAGCTTGTATTCCTGCATTGTCTCTGTAATCAATGAAGAAAGAGAGGTTCCTCTGGGAATACCTAAATTAGTCTCCTGCTCTAAATCATCCCAGAGCTTATGCTTGGTTGGCTTTATGAACAGCACGCATAGTCTTTGAGGGTGCAGTAGTGGAGAGACTGTTAGGGAAAGCTTCTGAATTTCTTGACCTCGTAGCTGCCCCTTTACTTTCACAAGGACAACATACAATCTCAGATACCTTCTCCCCATCTTGAGCTGCGCTCTGGGGAGGCAAGAAATGATGTTGTACCAGCTACACCATTAATTTCAGCCCTCATTAACGTTCTAAAGGCAAAGTCTCATTTTTATGCCTCATCAAAAAAAGGCAGTTAAGCACTGCCTGACACAACGTACGGGAGGTTGAGTGCTGACTCTGGGGAAAATGTATCACCTATTGTATCGCAAGAGAACCTATATATGCTTTCTGCAGTGAGACATTTGAAGAGAGAGAGATTATGCGTCTTCCCCTCTCATTAGCGGTTGTACTCCAGATATGAGTTTGGGCTCTGCTTTTTCAGACTGCTGCATAGCTGTAGTTTCAAACAGAATCAACTGACTTGAGACTTTCTGGCCTCCAAACACAAAGGAGAAGAAAGGGAAGGTCCATTTAGATAGAGATGGCACTTAAAAGAGAGACATTCCAGGGAAAAGGGTTTTCAACACTTTCTTGGTAAAAACTGCAGTGATCTGTAAGACCAGAAGTGCAGAAAGTCCTATCTAGGGACTGGGACTCCAGTACTTCTCTTAGAGCTTCCATCTGCTGACACCATGGCTATTGGCTTCAAAAGATGAGTCTGGAAAGCTAGATGTTTTCTGGTGCTTGAGGGACGTGAGGAGAAAAACAGCTGGATATTAAATTATGTTTTGGCTAAAAGCTGCCTGAAGCTAAATTACATACTTGTAATCACTTCAATTGCAAGGCAAAAATACTAGTAATTAATTGTGGCAATGTGACAGGATTTAAAGCAACCAAACAGAATTCTTGGTAGTATATAAAATGCAGAAATCTGAAAGCTATCAACATTTTATGTACTGAAATTAGTTCCACTTGAAATGGCATCAGAATTAGTTTCTCCAGTTAATAACCTTCTCTTCATCTGAATCTAATCTTGACAACAGAAACACCATCAAGAATTATGAAATGGAAAAATGGCTTCTGTTTCAAACAAGGAACTCTTAATACCTGCACTCTATTTTGTATTTCATCACTGAGAAGCTGAATAATCTGAGGTAAAGCTGCCGGATGTCCAGGTTTATCCACACATAGCCTTTTTTTTTCCACACAGAAATTCTGTCCTGGAAAAAAAAATAAATAAAAAAAATAAATTGGCCATTTGCCTGGAATTTCCAGATGCTGGACAGCATAGTCAGGTGGTAGCTCTAATGTGGCTGCTTGATACTTGGAAATCCTGGACAATGTATAACCACCAGGATTTTTGTGCAGTTACCTTGTGTGCAGAACAAACCTAGTATGCTCCCTTTACCAAGCACTCTCAAGTAAGGCATGCCAGATAGGATCCAAATTCTGCCCTGAATTTCCTGGAAATAAATATGTGAGCCCTCACATGAAGCACTCACTCCAAGGGAATCTTCATAGCTTGCATATGCATATGATGAAAAGCTGGAACAATGCACAGGGTCACTGAGGTATTTACTACTTCAATATAAGTAAATGGTAATGAGCACATATTTGTTAGTACATGCACCTGAAAATTCAGAACCAGATTTACAGGGACCTAGCACCTGGCTAACTAGCAAAATCCACCATTTGAATTAGACTTCTGGAATAAAATTTAGAAAAGAAAAAAAGAAAAAAAGGCAAAAGAATATTTAGATGCTTAGAAATTGCTACATACCAAGTAGCAATTAAGGCAGCAGTAACTACACACAGACAAGTGGAAAGCCTGAAGAGTTTTTAAGTACTAAACAGATTATCCTGAAATTCAACAAGATACCTCCTTTCAGTTCCAATTCATAGTCTTTAGCCATCTCAGAGTGAGGTGGACCAAGTTTCGTTTGTTTGTTTAAAAAAGAAAAATAACAAATCCCTTAATTCAGAGAAAGAATAATGCCCTGACAAAAGGAGGCTCAGTTTCAAGATGTTTTATATAGAATACACATTTGATTAAAAAACAAAACAAACTAAAAATACAAACAACAGCAAAAATTCTAAATTACGTAGGAATTTAAAACTAGCTTTCCCCTACTTCATCACCAGGACACAGGAAGCAGCAGCATCCCCACTTCTACAGCCATGTTGTTCAAGCCTCGCAAGTTGTACTCAACAGATTGCATCTCAGCTAATAAAGAAGAAAGAACATCTATTTCACAGAATCACAGAACTTCTGAGGCTGGAATAGACCTCCAAGATATGACCTCACCCTTTCTGTGAGGAAGTGCTTCCTAAAATCCAACCTAAACCTCCCCTGGTGCAGATTCAGGCCGTGCCCTCTCGTCCTGTCACTTGTTGCCTGGGAGAAGAGCCTGGCCCCCACCTGACTACAACTTCCCTTCAGGTAGTTGCAGAGAGTGATGAGGTCACCCCTGAGTCTCCTCCAAGCTGAACAACCCCAG
>JANIJG010007598.1:59442-71773 GCA_024611175.1 Megaceryle torquata
TGCACCCAGTACTCGAGGTGAGGCCTCACCAGTGCCGAGTACAGGGGCAGAATTACATCCCTAGACCTGCTGGCCACGCTATTCCTGATGCAAGCCAAGATGTAATTGGCCTTCCGTGCCACCTGGGCACACTGCTGACTCATGTTCACTTCATGGAGCCTAAAAGATTTGCTGTATATTTAATAGGTGCTGAGCTATGCAGTGCCATGAAAACTGTGGTACTAGAGAGCTTGTCCAAAAGCAGAATTTTAGGTATGTAAACAGCCTTCAGTCCAAAAGTGATACCATCCAGGTAGCCATAGAATGGGGATTTAAAGAATCAAAACTTTAGATATAAATAGATATTAAGCCCCTGAAACTTTAAGTCAATTTTTCCAATCTTTATGAAAGTCACAAGACCTCTCTGCCTCTCAGAGACACACCATTTTTTATTCCATTTTGTCTATTAATGTACCCTTACACACAGGATACAGCATGATATCCTAGCATGGATGGCAGAAAAACCCTCCATTTCTACACTAGTAGCAACCACTCATGCATGGAAACTGATAGGTAAGGGCTTTCCTTAATAAATAAAAAGAAATTATTAAAAAAACTTGACAAGGATTCGATGAAACACTTTACCATAAAAACTCTGAATATTATTATTTAGGGTCTATGACCAAACTCAGAATCATTAACAATACATTTTCATATTCATTGCCAAAAAATTATGCTGGCACAATATTACAATATTGAAACTGAAGATTCGTCTAAAAGCCAGGTATTTCAAAGTTTAAAATTAGTACTGCTTTAATTCTTCATCAGTGAACACGCATATTACCAAAACAGTCTCTGTATTACTATGAATAACATCACCAAATACAGATTTAATGAGACTGTCCCAATATTTAACAACCACGTTGTGATTTTGAGACCCCATACCTGTTTCAGTTTATTAATAGAAGTCTTCTGGTATTGACAGGTCTGGTCTCATCACAACATGGCTAGACGGCCTTGGTCTCTTTTTTTTTTTCAACTTGATACAAGATGGTATTAAAGGGCAGATACGGGCACTACGTTATCTCCAAGTCGTCCTACAGTGCTTTAAGGTGTGGGTGGTGACAATAAGTACTTGATCTAGGCAGAAACTATTAAAAAGCACACACACAATATCAGCCTCAGAAAGGAGCAACAAAAATCGTACTGAATCTGAATCTCAGACTGACTCTATATTTGCCTTTTATAGAAAAATGGTTGTTAATATGCTAAGCTGAAAGGATGTCTGAAAAAATGGAAACATACACCTCTGTCTGGTATGATAGTAAATTCAGTAAGCAGCTGCTTAGAGACAAAGTGAGGAAGTCATCTGAGTTCAAGTAAAATGGATTAGTTTTTGCTGAAGTCAACACAAAAACATGAACCCAACATTAGCAGCTGAACCTCAAAATCTTCAAGAAAAGCATGGATAAAAAGCTCATTTCTTTCTAGACACAATCCCTCTAGACTGAACTGAAACAAGAAAAACTGACATCTGAACATCTGGTACCACCACAATAGAGAGTATGAAAAGCTCTGCTACCCTTTCATTCCTGTGCCATATTGCAGTACTGAAATTACTACCTTGGATGATTCTGAACCATGGTCAAAAGATGTGACAAGTTCCAAGTTCCCTTGCCAACAGAAACAAAGACACTGTAAGGGCACCTGCTTAGCCATCAATCAGTAGCCAGGCCGCCTCACTTAACATCCCATTTCAAAACCTTCCACTACGCAGGCCATGCCTGAAAGCAAGGTCTGCTTTAATTTAGTAAAATGCACTTCATTTACATAAAGATAAATGACCGACAAAGATCTTTTTTTTGTCCTCCTGTAAGTAATCATAAATGTATGCTTCTCACATTCTCTAAAGCACCAAACAACATTTCAGTGTATTATTTTCTTAATTTTTGGAGGACCTAGGGCCAAGCTCATTAATTAATTTAGTCTTTGAAAATCAGCTAAATCTACTTACACAAGGAAATTAGCCAAAGTTTGTCTTCATTAGACTTGAGACTCAGACCAACCTGACCTGCTCAAGGGGAAAAAAAAAAAAAAGAAAAAAAAAAAAGAGAACAATAATCACCAACATCAATCCCTTGCTACACTGTGCTTGTGTAATTAGCTTACTGAAACCAATTAAACACATGAAGATGCATTTATAAATAAATGCTAAAATGCTAGATGAGAAGACTTAATTATTCTTCCAAGTTCAGTGACAAACACTAAAACAATTCTATGTTCCCTTGATGACAAGTTTATAAAGGATACCTTTCGCTATCCAAAAAATTCCACCAGACACCAATTAAAGATATTCTAACTTTGTTCACACTCAAATCAAACAGAATGGTTTAATGTAACTTCCTATGAAATAATGGAGGAAACTCTCCAGAATCACAGAATACTCAGACACAAACAACAGATAAAAGAAGAGTTCCTCTACCTTCAAGCCATCTGCTAATTTGCCAATTAAGCTCTAGGGAAAGAATATTTAGGGCAGGCTTCATCTCACCTAATTTTATCCATCTAAACTTTTGACTTGAAGCATAAAGTCTCTATTTAGGCTCCTCTTACAGTCAGCTGAATAGAGATGGGCATTTCTAGATAAAATAAGTTCCATTTTCAGGTATGTATCGAAAAACCTACCTTGTCTGCACCTGAAGTTAGGTAGAGGTTTATCTCACCTATCACTCACTGGTCAAATTAAACAAAAATATATTCATACACGAAGGATGGTGTTCATCTCACTGAAATATGGTAGTAATAAAGCATTGAGCTCAGTCTCTCTGCTTTGCCATCAGTCAAAAGACAACAAGGTATTTCTCAAGCATCTATTTTTAAATGGAATGAAGCATATTATGGAGGGCATTTCTTTCTCAAACCATCTATATGGCTCCCTGGATAGCCATCTCAAACTGGGCATTTCATTTAAGACAATGGAAACACAAGCAAGATGAATCCCTTACTTAGTGCACGGGACCACAAACACATTTAGATTTAGCTGAGCAGATAGCAGATACTGAGCACTGGAATTTCACTTTGCTAACTCTAATAATACCAATAACTCATTTAGAGTATTTTGAGTATTAACAGTGTTAATTTAAATTGACCTTAGCATTGGTAGTGGGTGTTGGCATACCAGGAAGTCTAGAGGATGAGTCTAAATCCATTTGGAACAAAATCAAGCAGAAAGCCTGCAGAACACAGAAGATAACTGAATGCATGGAATGACCTGGGCTGGCAGCAATTGCATTAAGTCCATTAGTAGTCATTAAAGTAAACTAAACCACCGTAGGTGTTGCCAGTCCAGTCCAATCACAGTGATTTGGCCTGTCCAGATTACTCCTTGACACAGTGAAGTCAGTCAGTTTTGGTCAGACTTATAATCTTCAGGAACACCAAGGTGTAATACAATTTCAAGCATGGATGCTTATCCATTAAGAACTGCAATTTTCAATTGAACAATTTGGGGGAAGAAAGTGAAAAACACACTTTTACATGCTGCTACATTACTGTTTGCTGCCTCAGTTAAATTCTTAGTATCTTTGATGGCTTTGCAAATAGAGCAAATACTGTTTTCTAACACAGATGCAGGTTCTCAAATAAGATAAATAAGACAGCTTGTAGTAAAGCAGCACTATCTAGCACTGGTAGTTCACAACATGCTTAACGATGGGGACAATCCACTGACATTCCACAACCATAAGTAAAAAATAGTATTATTTGTGCAACTTTAAATTACAGACATAATTAGAGGTTTAGGCCATTTTGTTTTCAAATTGTCACCTCATATGGAATACGTTAAAGGAAGAAAATTATGTGACATAGAAACACGACAGATTGTTCAGAATCTATACTAACTTCACAATAACTTTTTAAATTACATTTAATTCTGTAATGCTGCTTTTTTTTTTTTTTTTGATGAACAAATGAAACACAGCAAAAGAAAACAACAAATTAAACTTCTGCTGGGGCACAGAAATCCTATCCAGGTGGAGTTCACGGGCAGGTAAAATAGAATCAATAACCAAGAGACAATTTTAGGTGTGATACCTTAGGGCATGCCTCTGTGTGAAACCGCTGTAGACATACCTGAGCTAGTTTACGTAACGACAGCAGTATGGATGTGCCAGTCAGCCACACAGCATAGTCTTGTCCAGTCAGTCACAGATTTATACCCCTGTTTGAGTGGATGTTGCAACCTCACTTTAACACTGTGCTGCTGCAGTTGTCACCGTCTCAAGAAAACAGTTTGAAGCAAACTGCAGTCTGTCTGTGAACCAGCACAATATTTCAACTGCAACACAAAAGCATTCTAGTAGGCCAATGCCACTTACTTCTCAACTATCCACTTACAATAATGAGAAAATGCTGGACTGATTTCCTGGACCTTCCTGAGGTAAATGACAGCTATGTTCTTCCCTGATATAAAGGCCTCATGGAAAATGGTCATTTCTCTGCTTCTGTTTCCTCCTAACCTATTTCACCCTGATCCAAAACACTTGAATTAATGGATCTCACCTGAGGAAGTATTTTTTTAAACACTCACTTGAATTTAAATAATTCCTTCTACTTGGATTAATTAACTTTCCTGTTCCCTAGGTAAAGTAGAGCAGCATTAATTATCTCCCATTTACAGACTGAGAAAGTGAGATTCACTAAAGTTCGGTAAGTTGCTCATAGGCAAAGATGAGCTGTGTGGCAGGGGAGGGAACTGAAGCAAGAACCTGAACAAGGTGGAATAAAACTCCCAATGAGATCAGTGGAAGCATTTTAAATCACATGCTGCTTTGGATTCCCTGACACCCCTTTGTGAGCTTCAAGGCATGATGTTAAAGGACAACACCAAGAACCCACCAACAACATTCTAAAACTGTAATACTAAGTATAAACCAGTCAACAGTCAACACACTTGAATCATCATCAAGCCCCATTATGAGAACAGCTTTAAAACCAGTAAAATGTCAGTGTCATACGTGATTACATTAGACTTCTTTTCTCTTCTGGTCCTCATTCTTTTGTTTTTCAAAGGACAGCAAGGCTTCCAGAATAATCCTCTATGCACCATACGTGCTCTTCTTCCTAACTCCAAGGTCTAGGATTGTAAAACGAAAGCTGAGTTCCTCACAGTTGTATCACTGCATGAGTTAGGACTTCAAGACACCAAGTAAATGTAGTAAATAAGAATTGACAATGGCAGCGCTTATACCTTGCAGGTGTTTATAAACAACATCTCATGTGTAACTACATTGCGGTCAGTTGGGCAAAAAGATTAGCAAAGGAGCTCAAAACACTGCCATTCCCTTTCCAGAAGTTTTAAAGGCCATCTACTCAATCTGCATAAAAAAAGGCTTATGCTCTGAGCACACTTACTGGTAAGGAGGCTTCACACCACCACCATCACTCCTTTTATGCTCTTTCTGGGTTTACAGTTTTATTGTTCACAAAGGATGCTGTTCTGAAAGAACAGGTCAGGTATTTTCATTTTCAATTGGATTTTAATTCCTGGAGTGTTACACAATGGTCGATACATATTTTAATGCACAACAGCTGATTCGAGAGTGAAACTCAGGCAGGAGAAAAGATTGAGCTTCTGTCTTTTACTCTTCACTGCCTCTACTTTCTGTCTCAGTAAGACAGAAAACATTACTGGTCTCATTTCTTAGCATTCTACCTTTGCAAAGGACAAAGGAAACGTGAACAGGATCTACACAGTTTGTAAACACTGAAAAGGTCAGTATAGTAACAGTGTCATACATGGTCCACAGCGGCAACTACTTGTAGGTTTCAAAGGCCAACCGATGTTTTGTCTTCTGACAAAATGACCTAGAGATTCTACCTTTCCTTAGAAGTGCTTCTGCTGCATGTTTCCCTGGAGGAACTGGTCAGTCCTATTCCCTCCCCATAGTCTGAGAACCTGCCTTGCAGTAACACTTCTTCAGCAAAGCAGTTTTGGAGCTTAGAAACTCTATTTTATTAGTCTAAATCATCTGCTGATAGGCTGAAAGCCTGAAAGGTTTTCCCTGGCAGTTGATAACGTTGCTTCTCTTCAATCCTCTACAGTAACTAACAGCCAGAAATACAGACCATTCCACATGTCTGGGATTCTCAAATCCAAAATTAGATCTGAATCAGCAAGTCCCTACCCGTGCCTTAAGCAGCCAAGGGCACACAGTAAATAACAAAAAATTATGATACAGTTAAAAGGAAAAATTTTCTGTATATTTAATAGCAGTTACTTCTTCTGCAAAATACCTCCTTTAATAAGCATCTCTACTCAATTACATACACAACGAGAAGACAAAGAAAAGGCCTAGTTTTCCATTTGAGAATAAAGGCGTTTGGAACAATGCCTATAAAAACCTACTCATTTATTTCTTCTCCATTAATTGCAATGATTTTCCCGTAAGCATACCTGTTTTTTCTATAACCAATTCTAATTTGCATAAATTCTTCCCAGAAAAGAAACAATTACACAATCTAATGATTTCTCCATTAATGGACATTTTGGCCACAACAGGTAATGGAGAAATCCTTGATTAGTTTCAGGAGAATTCTGACCAGCATAAACAGGCATTTACATCAATAAGAATCTCACTGTATGTTCACTTCGAATGCAGCGCATTCAGTGTGCTGAGGGAATATGACTAATCTAGGCATCCTCAGTAAATTAAGGTGTACTCAAAATGGGTTTTTGGCTTTTGCAACAGATGGGCATATACAAAGCCCCAATATCCAAAGGTGCTGTATTAAATGGATAAAATCTGTTCTTGAGATGCTAATAACTCCTCTAGTTTCTGTCTCTTTATTCTCCACATCAGCTGAGCCTCAGCCCAAGATCCCAAACCACAGCCTAGATGAATGAGAATTGCTTTTGCAATCCCTTCCCAGGCCCACACCAGCTACTAGGCTCTATCTCTCTCCCAACCCTAATCCTAGCCCCGGCCCAATCAATGCATCACCACCAAATCATACTGCCTCAAAAGTCCAAACCACCATTTTCTCTTGAATTTTAATTCCTTTATTGAGGAATGTTCTTCAAAGGCCAGGTTGACACTAATAGCACAGGCATTATCATTAATGCAGCTTTTGCTGATTAAGCCACAAGAACACAAAGCAAAAGTAGCAGTTAACCCCTTAGTCATTGAAACACAGCATCTTCTTTGAAGTCTATAACACTTCCTTTGAAATTTCAGTCAACTGAGAACTTGCCTACTTATGTGGTTTCCCTCTCAGCACAATGAGAATGGTTAGACTGAAGAAAGAAAAGGACAAATACTTTTGAAGGGATCAAAATTTAGCATTTGAAATCTAGTAAAGATATACCACAAAAGGACTGTTTAAACTCTGTCTATCTAGCAGTTGAATTAGCAAGAAAACAAGATTATGCTTATAAAAGGGGGATACTATAGGTTGCACATCCTTAAAATCCCATCAAAAAAATAGGCCTACTCTGGATTGGTAACTTCTTACAACCTCCATTTTTTCAGCTGTAAAATGGAAATAATAATCCTCCCTTTTCCCTCAGTAAGGCAATGAAGCCCAACTGATTTAAATTCTGTGAAAGTCTTTTGAGCTCCTTGTATGAAAAGTGTTATTTAATTAAGCATTGTTATTATTCCAAAGGAGCAACTGTAACAAAACAAAACAAAACAAAACAACTTACTTATTTTATTGCCTATTACAATTTCCATATAACTGCCCAACTCCCCAAAAGGAGCACTTGTCCCTGTTCTGATAAAAACTTACACCAGTCAAAGTGTGTTATATAAGAAAAGCGTATACATCCAACTCCAACATAAAAACACTTTAACCAGTAATAAATAGATGCTATGACCATCAGGATTTTTAAGAGTTTTAGAATTACTTAGTTTAATGTTCTTTTCCTGAGTTTCATGTACATTTTAAACTAGGTTTGTTTTTCTTTATCAGTTAAAATATATTTTAATCTCTTTTGCTGTCCTATTTAATGAATTTGAATGGTACCTAATTCTATTTTTATGGACATAGAAACAAAAATTAATGGAACACATTGCTTTGATTTGTCTGTCTACAAACAAGCCCAAAGTTGGTGTCCCTAGATCTCAGCCAATACAATATTCTTTACTTAAATTTAATCTATTCCTAAATAAAATTGTAATGAAAAGAAGAACACAAAAGAGATGCTGCAGCCTTAAGTAATACTGGTTAGAGCAGAATCCAGATGTCCTCTTTTAGCTTTCTAGAGCTTAAGAACTCCAGGGTGTAGCAGCTTCCTCTCAGAGCTTTCATGTACTACTGTCTAATTCAATGATGCTTCCCTTGATTATAAATGCTGGGACAAGAAGCCTCATAGATCTGAATAAGCACAACTATTATTGTTTGGGTTTTTTTTCCCTGGGTTGTGGTCCCAGTGCAGATCCTGGAGGCCAAAATTATGAATCTGACCAAAAAACTGACAGAAACACAACTGGCAAGCTCTTGCCCCTGCTGTGATCCCCATCTGGTTGGAGAAAAACTTAAAGGCTCCAACTGGTCCTAAAATCCCAGGACTGATAGAAAATAACCACAACAAGAGTCTAAGACAAAACAAGGGGGTCTCCAAATTCTCAACAGTTCAGAATGTCAAAGATTTGACCACAGTAGAAAGCCAAAGCGCCCAGAGTCTTACATTTTAAAAAATAATATAAAGTGCCATATAGTCTTTAAGAAAGCTTCATGTCACCTGCAAGTCAGCAGCACGAAGACCAAAAAGTCTCTCTGCATTGCAATGACAGACTTGCATATTACAACAGCAGGGAAAGCAAGCCAGTATTACTTTCTGCTCATCTGACATGCTCCTTTCAGATTACTTCATAAACAATTTGGAACTCGTGTTAGACTTGGAGGTGTAAGTAGCACTAGCAGGCAAGATATTTCCCTCATTCAGAAGGTTTCTGGTTCATTTAAAGAAAGGCTTCTTCCATATAGTACATTCTGACATACTGAGTGAAGAATAGCTTGTTTCTTTCACAGAGCTTAAAAAACAGGATGTAGCACAACGTTAAAGGTATCTGCTTACCTCAGTCAATAAAAAGCCAAGCCTCCAAAACCATCTAACATTACAAACTTAATGCCAAATATTGCTTGAAAACAGAACCTTTAAAAATATCTTAGGACAAGGAGGAATGGATGTAAGCTGGAGCACCTGGTTCCAACTTAACATGAGCAGGAACTTCTTTACTGTAAGGGTCACAGAGCACTGGAACAGGCTCCCCAGAGAGGCCGTGGAGTCGCCTTCTCTGAAGAATTCCAAAACCCGCCTGGATGCGTTCCCGTGTGACCTTTGCTAGATGATATGATCCTGCTCTGGCAGGGGGGTTGGACGCGAAGATCTCCAAGGTCCCTTCCAACCCCTGACATCCTGTGATTATTTTTTTTTTTTTTTTAGTTTAAATTAGACACAGTGTCTTTGTAATAACCTCCTTCTACATGTAAAACACTTTCTTAGGATTCAGAATTGCCACTTATAATCAAGCAAAGGAACCCAATTTTTCTATTATTTATGTTGATCCATTTCACAGGCAATAAAAGGATTCATCATCATGTCAACGCCTTTATTGTTACCCTCAGTCCCCACTGCCTAAGAGCCTCAGCTGTAGCCCAGAGCCCACTGAAAGGTGAAAGGCAAATTCCCAATACCAACAGGTTGCTTGTCCAAGCAATTCTTCAGGGGAGAGCACACATGCAAAATGAAATGAAAAGAAAACCATTTCAGCTACCTTGCCATGTAGTTTGTGGACATCGTATCTTATCTGAGCAAATTCACGGAGTCCAAAAGATCCTCCAACAAGATACAGCTGAAGAACAAAAAATGAAAACAGACACATTAGGACTACCAAAAAAAAAAACCACTTTGCATAGTTACAAAGATCACTTTGCATACTGACACAATTCATTTGCCAAGAGACCCTACTAGTCTTCTAACAGAAACACCAGGAACTGTGAAAATAATCAACTGGAAGACGTATAGGAGAAGAGGCAGCGCACAAAGTCAGAGCCTTCTTCAACTCTCTGGGCCTGGATTTCACAAATTTTCTCCTTCATACTAAGACAGCTGCTTCATGACTCCATTTTCTAGGGACTTCCTCTCCTATTACCCCTTCTCTTCCTTCCCCATATGTCCTCCTGACATAACTGCAGCAAAGGAACCTTTATATAGCCATCACAGGACTCAGTCTCATCATTTTCAGACTCTGTGGGGAAGTAACAATGCCACATTGCCTTACTCTGATGTCTGTGGGTAAGAGATTTAATTAACACGCAGGACAGACTGGAGCTGTGGTTCAATGATACATTATCACATAGGCTAAGAAATCATATCCAGCACACCTGCACTTTTATTATTGCCTCCTCAGCTGTCTTGCAATTCCCTCCACACCTGTGAAGCTTAGGAATAAGAATAATAAAGGGAGAAATGTTGGAAAAAAAGTCTTCATATCCACATAAAGAAATTGTTACATTGTTCTTTCTTATGACAGAGGGATATCAATAAACTGGTATTCTTACCATAAAAATATTGGTATATTTACCAATAAATAATGGTATTATTATCATTAAAAATCCTGGAATCATACGGTTGTTCTGGTTGAAAGAGACCTTCAAGATCATCATGTTCAACTGTTAACCCATCACTGACAGGTCACCACTAAACCATGTCCCTGATCACCACATCTACACATCTTTTAAATATCTCCAGGGACAATGATGCCACCCACTTCCCTTGATTTGACAACACTTTTAGTAAAGAAATTTTTCCTAATATCCAACCTAAACCTCCCCAATGTAACTTGAGGCTGTGTCCTCTTTCCTATCATGTGCTACATCGGAGACAATCGACAGACTAATCAAAAGATCAAGTGTTGTTAACAAACACCATTAAGGACTCAAAAACTAGCTTTAAAATCGAGCTACTTTGTGGAAGAATCAGGCCTCTGTCTCCTGCTCTGACCTGAGAGTCTCTGTCTCCTGCTCTCTGTTAAGGCAGACGCACAGGAAGTTAAAAGGTTTCACATCTAGAGATGCACATCTAAGGAAGGTGTAAGCATAAGGAAGCTCTAAGGACCAGAGTGAAAAATAAATCCAACAAAACCTAAAATCCTACACCAGCCTATTTTATCGTACCGCATTGCTGTTAACAGCCCTTCATTACAGGCTGTTTTCTACACAACACTGCTTGATTTCTTCCTACATATAAATTGCAGCAACGGCTTCTGTCCAGGAATCGTTATAATTATGTTGCACAAGCAATCCAAAAAGTATGCTATCTGAAGTTCAGATCACTAAGGCCACTACTTGGTAAAACTAACACCCATGTGAACACATTCCCCACATGCACTTAGATGCTGTGAAGTTACAGAATGGGACCCAGGAAGTATTGCTTTCTGTTCTCAGAACAGGGAACCCTTCACCAACAGCCACGAATTGAACGCTCTGCAGTCTCTTTCTGGCCTGGTCCCTTCAGTAAGCCTAAGAACCTAGCTGATGATTAGAAACAGAGACCAAAATTTTGTGATATGAATATCCAGCTGCTAGGCCACAGAGCTCTGATTTCAGAAAGCCAAGCAGAACATCATCATGTGGCAGCAAGTCAACTTTCAGTGACTAGAAATTTGACCTACCAAAAAAACAGATGGCACCGCACTTGTATCATAACTGGTCATGGAATTAATGATGCTCTTGTAAATACTGAATCATCAAAATGCACAACAGTAAAAAAGGTGTTCATATAAAGGAAAAAAAAAAAAGTTTTGATCATGTGTCAAGTGTTTTGGTAAGAAAGAATAACAGAAAGTGGAAAACTAAGTATTCAGAACAGTTAAAAAGAACCTAAGCATTATTAAAGATTTATTCCATCAAAGCAGGAGATTTGTCAGTTTTAGATATGATAACACATAATGCTTAAAATCTCAAGGATTAGACTATAATTGAATTGCAATATGGTTGACACCTCAACATAAATATTCATTAGCTGATCTTCTTTAACTCCTAACAACTCATTGGCTTTTAATTAATGTAATACTTATTGTAAACTTTGAGTCTTAATGAAGAGAAATCAGACGTGCTACAGACAAGTGTATGGCTGTTACAAACCACAACTGATGGCCTTTGTTTACATTAGTATGCTGTCAAAGAGTGGCTACAGGGGGGTAAAACCAGCTGTGCTAGAAACAGTTCAGCACAGAGTTGTTAAACCAGTCAGAAAGTAGCAATTACTTGTCACACCTTAAAAATTAGTTTGCCAAACAACAAACTTGCATGAACTATAGACCTTTATGAAATGCAATAGGAACAA
>JANIJG010007598.1:71873-88343 GCA_024611175.1 Megaceryle torquata
GAAATGCAATATGAACAAGTGGAAGACCTTCAACTGGCCTGTTCCTCGTAACCCAACTATTACTTAACACAATGAAAAGTTACACCGTGCCTTACAAAACCAGGCTGCAAGCTAAAAAGAAAGAAATACATTCTTTAGCTTTGATCATGTAATACTATGTAATATACACTGTTACTAAGGGAAATCAAGTAGAAGGTTGTTGCATGAAGTAAGTCAGGTGCTACTTGTTCTCTCTCATCATATCCTATCACTTGTTTGACAGCAACCACCTATTTATTATAGAGTGCATTTGACATCTGCAGCTATGCACATGATGCAGAAAATGATACAGGCACAGACCTCCCAGTTCCTTTAGACAGGTTTTGGAATGAGACTGTAATTTTAGTCACATCACATTTATACTACTGAAGGGGAAAAACCTATTCAATTTCTGATGTACTTTTTGCTCTCCATACATCATAAAGCAGCATTTACTAGCCTGGCAAGTTGGCACATGTTGCTTATCAGGCATTACCAGTATAGTTGCCTTTACATTTCCAATGCTGCAATGGTAGACTTAGCTTATGCTGAAATATCAGTTAGGCCGTGTCAGAGTCAAAGCACGCTGATGCTGTAAGAAATTACAAATGCCACTGAAATATTACACAGTGTAATGCTGGTAGGTTAAGATTAAAATCACATCATTTTCAAATGCAGAGAATACACACTAAAATATAAATAGTAGGTTTACAAGTTTACTGGACCAGTGTTCTAAAGAACCAAACATGATGTCTAAGACCATTGTAAAACCACTCCAGAATCAGTTATATTCAGCACTTATTTAATCAACCAACAGCATGTCAATACAGTGAGCTGACAGCCCTGAGCATGAATTGCCTGTATCTACACAAGCCAGGGCAGCAATGGACAGCTATTCAGTCAATTAGATTTTTGAAAACTGTGTTCAAAAGCCAATAAAAGAAGGTATAAATGAATTTATGCAACTATAATAGCATTAAAGGTAGTAAAGGGCTCAGTGACTGACAATGCATTGAATGGAAATACTGGTCTTGGCTTGAATGTTTCCTTTTTTGCATTATGAGAAAAGATATCCTCACTACCTTCATTTAAGTTAACTGTATTTAAAGGGAAGAATGCATACACATAAACAACAATGAAGCATTAAGAGTCCCCAGTCAAAATAATCAGAGGTGGGATAAGACTCAACTTTGGAAATCCAGCAACACTATCAGCTTGTTGGCTTCTACATCTCACACACATTTCTACTTTCCCAATTTATAAATTTATTTCTACATCCCTTGCAGAAGAGTCTTCAGTTAAAAAAATCAGTGGACTACAATGGACAAATTTGCTTAATGTAAGCCAAGGACAACAGTTACAGGTCCAGCAACAAGTCCAGTATGTTCCATCCACTAGTCCAGACATAAAAGAGAACAGTCATTCAGGATGTCACATAAATAAGTCAGGCTGTCAACATTCTAATGAAGTCAGGCTCAAGTTCACTCTCTAGTTAACCGAAAGGGGAAAAATAATGCCACGTACAATGAAAACAAAGACATATTTTTCTTCATCCTGATTTTAGAATCATACAAATACTTAACTTGCACCATAACATTAAGGCATTGCCACCTGAGGAGTATTCAAGCTGGAAAGTTCAAATATAGCTGCATTCTTTCACTGAGAGGGAACTACTGATTTTATATGCTTTAGGATGTGTAGAGAACATCATCTGTCTAGTTACTTGAATGAATTCAAGATAACATCACTTTTTCTTTTACACCTGTTTACCTTAAGAAGGCAAAAATCATAAAACATACTAATTAGCCAGCACTTAATACCAAAGCAAACAGCATAACAGCACTGCCAGCATAACCCCTCACTAAAGATCTCACATTGGATTATTCCTTTATGTTTCAGTGAGTACACACAAAAAAACCCAACAAACCCTACAATGCTGTAATGCAATTACGCATGCATGGAAGCCCTGCATGTTCCAAAACAAAATGAAAGATGGGATGTGACATAAGAGCACCATCTGTCACATACACTCAGCAACCTCAATAAATGTTTTATGTAAAAAAATGACATAAAATTCTCTTTAATAACATTCTTTTCAAAATTCTTTTTGTTCACTTCTCCATTGGGAAGTATGTTATACAATCAGTTATAGATGGCATCAGACTGATCCCTCGAACCACATTTTAGGATGGGAACTACTTGTATTTGTCACCAACTACAGTGAGATGGTCACTAAGGAATCCTAACAGCAGCAGAACTTGGGACTTACAGCAGATCCCTACTTTTTTAGTTTCCTGCATAATCTAAAGCAGCCATCTTCAGTTCCTTGGGTTAACAAAATAGCAAGAAATTATTTCTCTGGCAGCACCAGCAACTTGCTGTATCACAGGTGTCCTTGTTGGTAGAGAAAGACATTCCTGCTATAGTACCAGTTCTGAAAGCCTGATTACACAATTACATTTGTCGTAAATCCCTAAATTAGCCAAATCACAATATGTAGTGCTGGTAACACAGATTAGGCAGTGGTGGAAAATGTTTTGATACATATCACTGGAGAAGGAATGCAGTAATTTTCTAACCTCTTCTTCAAGATTGCTGCTGCAAAACCCTCCAGCTGTTCACCAGGAGCTTCAAAACTGGAACATGTGAATGATTTTATTTTAGTTTGCAGTGATCGCGATCAAAAAGGGTTTGGGGGTTTCCTTTTTAAAGAACTGCCATATGTGCAATGCATGACTGGTGAAAGATGGCAATTTGACAGCCCAGAAGACTGAAGTCTCTTTTTTGTTCCCTAAATAAAGTTGCAGGGCAAACAGCCAGTCCCAGAAAAGACCCAGGCAAATCATCTTAACCTGAAGCGCCCCCAGCTGCCAGCTCTAACTCTCAGGAGTTTATTTCCCACAGCAGTTCCTAAACTTGTCTCTTAACACTGAAACTGCTGAGAAGAGAAAAACAGTGCAGTCTTCTCAGGAGCTTACTAAATCCTCTCCCCACCCTCGACTGGAGCAGAAGAAGGTTTTTACCTTTTCTTCTTGTCTGCAACAAATGGAAAATCATTTTTAGTTTAGATCAGAGGCCTCCTTTGGAGAAAAACAAAAACTAAAACTACACATCCCTTAGTAGTCACCTCATTGAAAAGCATGACAAAGAGTATGCACTGACAAGATACTTGAGTTCACAAACTGCAGAAAGACTGAACTGCATTACATTCAAAAATGGATGAAATATGCCAGTAGATGACCGTATGGATACCATACCAGCAACATGGGACAGTAGCTGGTGTAAACTGAAGACAGTCAGAACTGAGTGATAAAGCAGAAGAGTGTAGTTTTCACAGCATGTAGAACTCTGCAGAGTATTAAACATGAGCCAATTATGTTGATACCTTGGGTCAATAGAGAGTATATTCAAAGCAGCGATTTTTAAGACAGCAAATACAAATTGACTACAGGCCAAAGTACAACAAACACTGTTCACATGTATCCTTTCAGTGTTACTATTCTGTGTCTTAGGAAGACAACAAAACCTTTGTGTATTAAAATGTCCCTTTCATAACAGGTTGAAAAGCACAGAAAATGCATTTAATAGAAACCAATCTAAGAACAATGTAGAAGAGACAGAGACCCATATATTCCTCAGCATCAGCATTAGCACAAAAGGGCACTTTCAGCCCCAGCTTTGTCATTTTGCATTACACACATTGCTTGGGCTGCTCAGATGACAAAGGAATTTCACTCAGCAGCTGCAGCTATTTGAAAACCAAGACTGCCATGGTAGTAAAGCTGCACCTTTTGAACACCACCACCTCTTTCTTCATAAGCTTCTAAAACCCAAAACCTTGATACCTTAAAATTATCATTCCCATTACTCACAGATTCAAATCTAGCCAAGGTATGCTACAATGAGAAACTGTTTACATCTCATGGCAACCTGGTGTTCTTGTGAGGTGTTAGGCCCAGCTCAAAAGAGCAGTAAACTTAAACATGGAAAGAAACCCCTACTGGTCAAGTAACACTTCCCCACTGACAATGCTGGACAGGGGATGAAGATGTACTACAGAGCAAATATTAATCTTACATCTTTACCTTCATGACCCCTTGAAGAAGGCAGAGACTTCTTCAGGAAGGACTAAACACACAAAGTGTTAATAGGCAAGTCTGTACGTATGTTCTGTTTCTGAGGCTCAACATAGAACCTCAGTTCCCCTGAGTGACAGATTAGTCCATTCTAACAGCATTAAATAATGCAAATGCACTCTTTATGTTTTAAAAAGAAACAGAAGGGAAATGTGGAGTACTAAAGAGTGCCTATTTGTTTGTCTAACATCTACCTGGAAAACAGTACTCAAAGATTAAATTAAAAGTTTAAGGTGTTGATTCAAAAGATGTTTAGAAACTTGAAGGCCTGACAGTCAGCTGAAAGATGGAAGTCAGCTAATTCAGACTGCAGAAACTGGAGACCACAGAAGCCCATTCAGCTTGAACATTCTGGCTTGCACTCTGACACAAACAGTTCCAAGGCATAGTTTTGTCTGGAACAGCTCCACACTCCACGGTGGATTCAAACACACAGATGAACAGGAAATGCAAAGCAGAAGTGCAGCAGAAGCTGAAGACCTAACTCATCATAACCTCAGAGACCCAGTATTTATAATGCAAGTCACTTAAGCATAAAAGCAGCACTCAGTGATTTGCTGATTGGGAGCAACCGTTTTAATATTGTAAAATCAGCTTTGTATTTATTGCTTTTCTAGGCTACGCATCTAATACTTGTGACTTTTACTGGCAGTTACAATTTATCTACAAATATTAGAAGTCAGAATTCTCATGGGTAAATGTTCTATTCATCTCTCAAAAGTATATTAACAAAAATCAACTGTTATGCATATGTCAAATTTTATTGTAAAGTTACATGAGGTAATAGACATTAATAAAAGTCCTGCAATTCAATAGTATGACTTGATCAAGGCAATAATGTGAATGAATGATGTTAACAATAACACCGACATATCCAAAAAGTGGAAAATGCTGACTGCAGTAATGCTTTTTCAAATAATATCAGAAGATAATGTGGTAACAGCTTCTATACATAGACATTGATGGCAACAACAGATCTCAAAAACCCGATTACTTCTGGGAAAAATTTTCCGTATTTCTCAGCTTTCATATCATCTTTTAGGGGCAGATCCTCCAGAATCTGTGGGGAAAAAAAGTGTGACTTGCATTCAGCATACCCCAGGACTCGGAATTCATCAGCATTTTAGGAAAGGAATTAGGAATGTTGTATTTTAAGGAAATATTTGGAAACTTACTTAAATACATTTAAATGCTAAAACCACAGTTTCCCCATCCGTTAACTCTGAAAAAAATTCAGTTTCAGAGACTCACAGCACAATAAAATACCATTTCACAGTATTTGCAAAGCATTTCTGAGCATCAGTCATGGCATCCAGATGACCCTGACTTCACCAGTGAATGAAGCTTAATCTCAGACATATAATTTCATGTCCTGGTGTCTGGGAAAGCTGTTTTAGTTTGATTTGTTTTGTCTCTTGACCTTTTTGACAAACAACTGGTTCATTAACAAGGGCCTGAGATGTCACTGACCTTCTCTAATGGCACCTGGAAACACTGACCACATTGCTGCAGTATTGTTTGGGATTCTCTCTAACGTGACCTTTTTCCTTGTCTTGTATGTGACAGGCATTCTTGGCATATCTTGACAAAATGTTTATCGAAGTAAACTTGTACTGTTCAAGGCAGCAATGTAAATGGCATTGTAGTACAGTCTGTGTTCATAAACTGATGGAAATAGATTTTAGAAACATGTTTATTTACAGAAATGTTTTTCACCATTCCGAGTTAACCCCCTCTTCTCTTTTGGCACCACTAGGCACAGCACATAGGACTCCAGACAAGATCAAGAAGGAGATGCAAAGTACATGTAGAAGTACAGTCATTACAGGATGAGAAAAGGAAAAAGCTAATAGAGAAAGAAGTCAAAATCTACAGCTATAGATATGGAGAATGTTGCAACATACTGCAAATATGGAACCTGCAGCACTACATATATAATGCAATATACTTATTTTAGGTGTGTAATAAAAATCACCAATCAGGCCACTGATTGTATTTTCTGTCTGCTAAGATGCCACTTAATATCCTCAGAATTTATTTTTTCCCTTGTGACATGTTGACAGCAGAAATGGAATTGCACCTATATGTTTATTTTGTGACTTAGAGAGTATGAAAGATCCTTGTCTAGAATCAGACAGAGACAGAACCACAAATGCAAGTTTTGGAATGTGGGTTTTTTAAAGGTGTATTTTAAAACTGTTACTGCTTTGCAATTTTGAAATCGAACCACGTTTCCTCAACGATCTAGAATCACCACTTATACTTGTCTGAAAAAATGACTTCCAGCAACTTTTAAACATTCTAACTGCACTAGAGAAGTAACCTTACATGTTCCATGTCTCCTAAGAAAGGTAAGACAATGGATTCACTAGCAGGAACACCAAAGAGCCTTGTTCTCTCAACATCTTACAGAAGCATCACAGCAGCAATAGGACATTGAGGGACACATCCGTTTTAATCAGGTAGAGTTAATTGTGGAATATAAAGCAGCAGAGACTGAAGCCCTTCTTCTGCAGGAGAACCAAGTATCCTGACAACTTGTAAGTTAAGCTTTGTAAGGAAAGAGGTTCCTTTTATCATGATAAGTAACAGAGGGAGACGTCAATGCAGCTGACAAAGATTTATTACCAGAGAGGTGGCACAGCCCTCCAACATAACAGCAAATTTTACATGTATGTCTGTAAGGTCGCTGGAGTTCATCTACAGATGTTACCATCTTTACCAGTGCTTTAGGACTACTCACCCTGTACAACTCAAGCTGTTAAGATATTCCATGCCAGGATACATCACTCTCTCCTACATGCTTACAGTTTTATGCCACGCAAAGATATCTTATCTGTGAAGTTTACAAAGTTAAAGGAAACATTCACAATTCAAGGTTTCCTGCAGGTTTAATTCCTACCCCCTACAGCCTTGTTGGTGCTCACAAAGAAACACTCTTATCTTCTGAGAAAATATGACTGAAAACTGTGATTTACACATCTTACTCTGAAAGCTGTTGTCAGTTTGAGGTTTAAAGATCAACCAAGAAAATGTCTTCTGCCCTGAAATCTTCTAACAGCCCCAAGCCCAAGAGAACAAAGGATCAAGATAATTTACACAAAAGAAAGTAATATTTTAAAAATGTATTTGTGCATGCATGTATATAAGGAGACACTGATCTGCCTTTGAATGGTTTCTTTAAACTTGGAGCTTTTACAAAAGGGGCACAGGGATTTTTCATTCAAACATTCAGCCTAAGAAGGGAAGATATGAAAACAATTTGATTTTTTTTTTTTTTTTTAAAGAAGAAAAGGAAATATGGTACTGGTAAAAAGTCCAGCAGTATTAAGAATCAAGTCCTGTACCTGTCTAGTGAAAAAATGCTATAAAGGATGCAAGAACCTAAACCCCTTGGTTTCAGTGTTATCAACACCTTCATCACAATGTAAAAGGTTAGAAAGGCACACTCCTTCCAATTCCGTGCACAGATTCAGTGTCATTTTGCTGTAATTGATCGCTTAGCACAATTCTGTTCAGCTTCAGAGATGCTTTCAACATTCAATAGACTGCTTTGGAACAGACAAGAATTGAATGAATTTTCCTTTTTCTTACTCCTTGGGAAGCCCTTGGGCAGCAACATAGAAACATTCTGAAGTATTCACAGGGGAGCATAATTTTTAAGGCAGGGAGACTTGAAACCCTGCAAAGAAATACAATGGAATATTTCTCTGTTTAATATTGTATCTGGAAGAAAGAGCTCTGCAGTAACAGATATGGGATGAAATTAGGCTGTACAAAGTCAATGAAACCAGGCTCAAAAATTTCTGCTATGACCTATGGCAAATCATGCAAAAACACCAGGAGGGCCAAAAGGACAACCACAGGTCTGCCTTGGCCTGGAGAGCTGAAGTCCTACCTCCAGCACTGAAGCAGAACTGAGAAAATCTACACCATCGCTGCCAGATGGTTATTTAACTTCTCCTTAAAAACCCTGATCATGTATCACCAGTGCTCTATCATAAAAAAGACTAATATTTTCCTAACATCTGATCTAAAGCTCATTTATTACAGTACTTCTTTCCCAAGCTTTGAGAAGCAATCATCACTCTCAATATATGATGTGAAGAACTTGTCAGGCTTTTTCTAAAATAAACTAAGTCAATTCCTTCAAGCATTCCTCGATGGTGGAATGTCTGCTGTGTCTTTCATGACTCTCTCCTCTAGACTTTATAGCTTGTTTTTACCATCTCTAAATTTGCACCACAAAGCTGAAAAATTACTCCAGCTGACAACTGAGTAGACTGGAAGATCCTTGTTCTATGTCTTACTTTACTTTTTACAACTTTCTGTGTCTTATAATTGCAATTCTAGATTATATTTTTTACAATATTATGGCCTGCACTACTTCTGCAGGACCTGTTCCACCTTTAAATATACCTTTCAATTGGAAAGGCACCTGATAGATTACATTTTATAGTATTTTTTCAATCCTTTGAGAACAGAAATTATAAAACCCCTGTTTTCACCATACTTTCTCTAATGTGCAGTTCTCACAGAGGTGCTGATATGGAAAGCTTCATCAAAGACCTTGTGTACCTGTTGCATCTCCTCATCTACTATACCAGTCAAATCTATCAAATATCAAATCTGATATACTTATTGAAAAGCTATGATGACTTTTTTTCTCCACCAGATCACCACCTTCAAGTATCTCTAATTTAATGATGTAACATTTTCCCCAGATCTTTTATGGTGTGAAACTTGAATCAGGGAGTACTAAACTGCCTGGGTTCCCCTCCTTTTGAAAGAGAAGGTACAAACCTCAAATAATTACATAAACAATAGGACTGCGACCTAACACTATATACAACTTTAAACATCTAAAAAAAGTGTTATTAAAAACTGAAGAATAATGTCAGAGCACTCAAAAAATGTAATGAAAAATTAGAAAGCAAAATAAATTCAGTGTAAACATGAAAACAGCAAAAGTTCTGGAGTGCCTTTTAGGCTTCTACATGCATGCAGCAGGATATTTGAACAGCTGTGACACGTGCTCGATTGCTTTATGCAGGGTGTTCCATGAAGAGGTTGTCTGCACTATCTGAGAGTGGAGTTGCTGATGCAAATGATTCACACAGTTCTGATATTCTCACACTAGCTTGTTGGTTTGATTATTTTTTAAACTCTGTTTTCATTCCTTACAAATGTCTTCATCAATATTTTGAGAAAAGATGCTTCTGTGTATACAATTGCATTAATATTTCCACTGAAAGTCCTTACGTTAGAACCTCCATATTGTCACTGTAAAATAAATGTCCCTAAACTTTAACAAGTCTCACTGTCCTCCTTTGGATCACTCCACTTTTCTGAGGCATGCTGCTGAAGATAGGAGGATGACACTTGTTTGTCCAGTAGTATTATGAAACAGTTGGAATTATCCTCTGCCTTACTCTTTATCCACCTAGAAATTGGCTTACTTTTTCTAAATCAGTTGTACCTAGGGAAAACAAGTGACTTGCATAAACAGACATCACGCTGTCCTGGCTGCTCCTTTTGTCTTCCTGAGTTTTTAATCCATAAGTACATCTGACTTACTTAATCTTCCCTCTAATGTGTGCAGGTGCAATGTGCAATTTATTATGCTGTCCGTCCTTTAATTTTGTTCTATTCCTTTGACTTCATTGATCTATTGAACTATACTTTTTTTGCCACACCTATCACTTCGAGCAAAACCCTAACTATAACCTATCAACTCATTTAACTCGAGTTCTTTCCTTTAATTTTTAGGTACAGACTATCATGCTGACACTGCCGTTGCTGTTTAAAATCCACTGAAAAGCTACAGAAAAATGGACAAACACATGAGCAGTGTTTTAAAGAAACAAGTCGGAGCTGCAAGTTCCTCACCTGTTAGTGAGGACTACCTTTACAACCCCTTCCCTGGCCTCCGAACGCCGGCACGGAGCCCGTGGGCAGAGCTGGGCACACGGCTCACGCCCGCCCGTCGCTTCCTCTTCGGGTACACGCCAGCGGCCTGCAGGCCCCGCAAACGGTGGGAGCCCAAAGCACCGTCCGGCAGCGAACACAACCCCCGCTGCTCCTCCCCGCCAGCACAAATCCACCCGCCGTCCTCCCCTTGACTCCAACAGAAACCTCCACGTGGAGCGCCCGCCCCACGCCGCTCCCTGCCCCGGCAGGACACGGCAGCAGGACTCCCCAGGCGCGCACAGCCTAGGCCGGGCCCTCCCGGGGCCGCACTCCTCGTCCCTCCGGCAGCGACGGGACCGAGAGATCCCCGGATCCCTCTCGCCCCAGCGGGGCGCCGCCGGGGCGGGACCTGGCCTCGCATCGGCTCCCCTCCCGGCTGTGCCTCCTCCCCGCTGCCGGTGCCATCCCCGCCCCCCGTGCGGTGCTCACCAACAGGGGGACCCCGAAGGTCATCGTGCGGCCCCTCCATAGCTTCCGCAGCCTCTCCATCCCCCGCCCTCCCTCCCTGTCCACAGGCCGCGGGCGGTACCGCCACTCCTCCGACCCGGCTCGGCGCTTCCGGTGGGGCGCGAGTCCTCTCGCCACAGCGGCCCCTCCGCCACGGCACCGCGCCCGGGGAAACTGGGTTCCGGTGCGGTGCCTGCCCCTGCACTCCCTTCTGCAGCGTCGTGGGGTTGCTTGGCTGCAGGGAGGAGCGGAGCTCGGCCTGCCGCTAGCCTGTGTAGCGCGGCCGGGTTCAGCGAGCTCCTGCCCGCGTTTCTCCAGGCGTAGCCGGCCGTACCCAGAGATAATCCACATGAAACAGCACTGTCAGGCTGGCCCGGGGTGTCCGCTGCGGCTCAGTTACCCATTACAGAGCCACAGGGCACCTCGAGGGTGAACGCACATATCGAGTTGTGTTCTAGGTTATAGACACACACATACAGGGGTATTGCAAAAGCTCTTTGAATTAACAGGTGTTGGTTGAATGTACGTAACCCGTGTGCTCGTACTGGAATGGCCTATGAATGGTTTCACTCACCCCACTGGTTTTCCTCAGGAGAAATGTTTGGGGCACCCATCCCCACATTCTACACCAGCTGTAGCTAAGTTGCCTAGATTTTATATAGCTTCTTATAGCATCTATGGGAAGAAAAGGATGGGGCTGGAGCCATGACAGGATCGCACAGAATCACTATGGTTGGAAAAGACTTTTAAGATCATAAAATCTAACTCTTATCAGGCCACTGCTACACCGTAGCCTTGAGCACTTGACCATGCTGTCATCTGGACAAGGGTGCAGTGAGAATGGGAGGCCAGGGGATACCAGTAACAGCATGTGTCTGCTGAGAGGAGAATCAAGGCTTAAAATGATCTGGCTCCGTAATTGCCAAACCTGGGCTGTCCTGAAGCCTCTCTGAGGTTTCTACTCCCGTTTTTTTCATCTGCCATCTATGGCATGTGGAATGAAATCTCCCTACCCACTCTCGAAGCTTTTTTGTGCAAACGTGCTATTTTTTTCAGGTGTTTATACCACACCTAGCACAGTGGCATTCTCTTTTTTTGGATCAGGGCTGCTGCACATTACGCTGTTATTCTTACTGTTGATTACATTTGGTACCTGTGAATGCCTGTTCACTAGTATCACAAAACACTGTATGTGCATATTGTGCTCTTAAGGTAATTACATCCACGAGGAGCAGTTAAATTTGTCTGTATTCCACAACTGAAAATTCAAAGTTAGTCACTACAGCATAGTCCCTAATGGTTCAATCAAAGCACCATCCAGAAAACAGCAGTAGCCCAGGCCTGACCCTGAATTATCCTACTGAGATAAATTTCCTTTGTATGTGTATGGGGAAGGGGAAGAGGAGTTTGCCTTCAGTAAAGCCACCTTTGCAGTCACAGAAATGAGAAAACAACAAAAAGACTACAGAGAAGAAGACTCTCAAGATAACCCTGAGGCTGATGAGGAGCTCAATGCCACCATGTAGCTTTGTGGTTTGCCCCAGGAAGTCCTTCAAGGGACTTCAAGTTCCCTTCAAAAACCTCAAAGGAGAAAGAAGAACATATTTCCATGGACAAATGCATTTCATCAGACAAAGGAAAAGCCTGCAGTGAATAGTTTGGTAAGAAAGGTAGGGTTGTGCTGTACATAATGAAGAAAAATCCATGTGGGCATCAATAGCTGTCACAGCATTCCCAGCAGAGAAAAGAATGCTGTTCCACCGGTCAGCAAGTCAAGGGTTGCCTTTTCTTGCTTGGGAGCTCTAGGCACTGCAGTCTGGAAGCTAGAGAAGATTTAGCACTGCATATACCTGCCTTGTAGGGACTTCCAGCAACAGCAGTTAATTTCACATAGGCAGGGTTACTAGCCTCTCTGAGTGCACCTGTTTTGTGCTGGACATGTACGAAGACTTTCAAGTGAAAGGACTTGACACAGATTCCTGACATTCTTCTCCATTCTGAACTTCAAAGGACTTGACACAGATTCCTGACATTCATCCCCATTCTGAACTTCCTTTCTTGTTGGTAAAAGGACTTGGCTTGGGTATAGTGGACCTCAAAGGCAAAAATCTACGACTTTGCAAAATCATGATCAAATGATGACTAGTTCAAATGATTGACTAGTTCACTGAATCGCAAAAGGGCCAGGGATTTCACTCCCTCCACACACTGGAAAAGCCAGCCTACAGAACTGAGGTGAGGGACATTTCAGGAGAGCGAGAGACTAAGAGCTTCTTCAGCTTACACCTGGGATACCTTGGCCAGGTGGGAGGGAGAGCAGGGCTGAAATAACAGGAAATGTTGCCATTCAGGATTAGTAAGCACAGAGGGCATCACTGGAGAGAAACATACGCAGCCCTTGCTGTCTCCAGTGAGAGCTGAAGGCTGTGTTAGTATTCACCCAGTGGTTGACCAGAATTTAACCAGATGAATCTTCACTTGCAACCAGTTAAGCTGCACATGCAGTCCCCACTAGCTTTTGTAGGTGAATGCACATCTTTACTGAGGGCCACCATCTCTAATTTTGAACCTTCCATCAAAGCTCATTGATTAAAGCAGTTGCGAAGCCTGGCCACTGTCTGTGTCTT
This sequence comes from Megaceryle torquata, assembly GCA_024611175.1. NCBI lineage: Eukaryota > Metazoa > Chordata > Aves > Coraciiformes > Cerylidae > Megaceryle > Megaceryle torquata. Next base: position 85,072 of record JANIJG010007598.1, read on the forward strand.
TCATTCTGTAGCCTGGTTTCCTAAGAAGACTGCTGTGATCATACTGCCTGTTTTCCTGCATTATTATCCCTTATCACAATTACACTGTGTATAAACCTTTATAGCTGTTTCAAAACAAAGCTGGCTACAACAACGCTACTGTACAGTCATACTCTAAGACTTAGAGCCATTGGTCATTTGTTCCTACTAGTGATTAAATGTGCTGTGACGTCCACTCTGACACCTCTCAGCTACAGCCACATGCACAATAGTGGAGCACTGACATGTTGGAGATAAGAGCACATGTTGTCCAAGCACAGGCTGTGACCTTTTTGTGTATTACTGTAGCCAAAGGCTCAGGCATGTGCTGGTAGCCTGTGGCAATGGCTGAGTGGACTTGGGAAAATGAAAGCTCCTCTTTTAAATGCCTACTGAGTCACTACGCAGCCTTTCCACAACCCTAGTCATTGCCTGATGGCAAGCACAGCAGGGACAAAGTGGAACAAGGCACCTGCTGCCTCAACTAAAAGAGTAATTTAAAACCTGTTGAAAATTAATCACATCAAGGAATCAGTGGAGCTACTTATGTTTTCTGAACATGTCAATAAGCCACCACATATATACAAACTAAAATGAGATCAAAAACATATAAGCTAACATTATTGCAATTCTGCGGCCACTAACTTGTTCTGAGAGCCTCTCCATCCTGAGACAAATGAAGAGAACTGAAGAATAAAAAAATAACACAGCAGAAAGTGACTGCTTCGTGAAAACCTCAATAGTATAATGGCAACATGGGTCTGAAGTCCAAAAATGCAAACCCTCATCTGGGAGCAATGAGAGCAAGAGAACAGGTCCATGTCCATCCCTATGCTGTGCTGTGACTGGGATGAACTCATCACAGAGCACAGGCTCAGTGCTGAGGGACCAGCTTACACAGAGCCCCTGAAAGTACAATTGTCCCTTATAGAAGGTCGTAAGGGTTTGAGAGATCTGGGCCTCCAATCATAGATTTGGGAAGAGGAAGCCCACTGGCAACAAAAAAAAGTCAGCAAGAATAATCTCCTGAAATTAAGAGAACTGCTGTTATAGAATACAGTGTGCTGAGAAGAGAGGTTGTTACTTTCCTCTTTCTTCTCACCCTAACTTTCCCTAGAAACACTGTACTGTAAACTCTAGTATTCCAACATTAGGCTAACCTCACCTTCATCCTTACTGTCCCCCCTGAATACTACTAACCCTCTGCTGGAGACATAACCCAGAGCTGCTGGTACCTATGTGCACAGTTTGGTGCTTTTAAAAGGGCACCAACAGTCCTGGCAGAAGTAAGAAGGGTTAAGAGTTTGTGCCAGTGCCATGGCTTGCTCTTGTTAAGATTCATATGCTCCTCTTTGATTTTCATTGATAACTGTTGGTATCTAAAATTTTCCCATGATGCTATGCTCTAAAACAGCAAGAGGAAGCAAGTATGTAACTAAATACAAGTATGATATAATTATATAACAACAATTATTTTGTAATAATTGGAAGGATAAGAAAAGTTTCTGAAGCAAACATGCTGTGCCAGTGATGAACAGTAAATTAGACTTTTAAGATGTCTCTGTGTTTAATAATCTAAAATGCTGTTAAATTACAGAGGTAAAGCTGTCATCAATATATATTTTATTTCCAGTCTCCCTTTGTTCTTGTCATTGTTGCTTGGTCACCTTGAACAGAGAGGGGTGGGGAGAATGCTTTTGAAGATTGGAGTATATTCTGGGTTTGATGCCTCCTTGATGTGACCCCTACTGTCATAAACAGACAGACAAACATTTTTTATAATGTCGGCAGCTCACCCCAAGTCTTGTTCCCCATACTTTAAGCATATATTCATGTTCCCATGCAGGCTGAATGTAGCTTTCTTGTCCAGGTTACCATACAGCCAGTTAAGCTTTTTCTTTTTTTCTTTTTTTTTTTTTTTTAACTGGGTGAACTACTGTAAGATGGTTTTCCATGTGAAATGTGTCTCTGGAGCCCTAGTTGTGTCCTAGATGTATACCCGGTGCATTATCTGGAACTCAGGTGCAGAGCAGAAACAGGAGAATGATGGCTGGCTGGCTTTTGTCACATCAGTAACTAGGTGTTTCTGACTGCAGTTTCCCTGTTCTAGACAAAAGGTCTGGGAAAGCCTCTTCTCACTTTCCTCCAGAGAAGGTCCGAAAAAAGAGATTTTAAAATTCACTGCACATAATGTGCTGCTGGATATTGGCAGGAACCCTGGGAACTTCAGACAAATTAAGCTTGCACTGCTAGTTTAGGCTGCAATGACCACAACTGCAGTGGAACAGGGAGTGCAACAGCACATTGTGTAACATGGTTTCCAGGCAGTGGGAGGGAGAACAGGATGGAAACCTTATTAAACATCCCTGGACAAGGCAGTGTAAGCAAGATTAGTGCTGGACTGAATACCAGGAGCTGCAGAATTACTCACAATGCAATATTGGCTGTGAGGAGCCAAGGTTAATAAGGAACACGACTGTAGTTCCGTACAGAACTTGCAGCAATTTGTTCAGGGGATGAAAATGAGAGGCGTGTTATAAAGGTTTTGTTACCCAAACATGCATTGCTTTGGGAGGTGGTGGAACGAGACCATCCTGTGATATATACTTCCATCAAATAGATCTCTCTAAAGCCTCCTGCTTCATTAAGAGAGTGCACATATAACAAACCATTAAGTGGTGCTTGTGCAGACATAATGTACATCATAGCCAAGACCTTCAGCCCTGAAAGCACACACTTCTGTATACCTGAGCTAAAGGAACAGCTGGTTGGACTTAGCATGCTTTGCGACCAATAAATGGAAACAACCCTCCATCTTAAGGTCTTTTAGTTCTTCCTGGATGGAGGGTGGAAGGCCTGACTTGGTAGTAGCTGTTGAGAACAGCATTTTGAAAAGGGCCATCTCAACACTGTGCCTGTTCCTCTTTCATCCTTCTTTGTGTAGTCAAGAGAAGTTGAAAGGGAGAGAGGGGGCCTGGATTTCCCCTTTGATTCTATCCTACATCTTCTGACTAGAACTCCTAGTTGAATGGAAGAGTTGGTGTGATTGTCCTTTCCTCCTCCACTTTCTCGTCAGCTGTCAGAATGAGCATAAGTACATCTAAGGACCAGATTCTTGTCAAGAGCCAGCCTGGAGAGGCCAGTGAGCCAGCTGTGCCCAATTTTCATGCCACTGAAATAGTGCACACAACAGAAGGCACAGTAGTGGCCCATGCATTGGAAGATTTATCAATGCTTTCTAGACATGGCCCTGA
>JANIJG010007602.1:0-29113 GCA_024611175.1 Megaceryle torquata
TATATGATCCTGCTCTGGCAGGGGGGTTGGACTCAAAGATCTCCAAGGTCCCTTCCAACCCCTGACACCCTGTGATATTGTGATTTCAGTTCACTTTTATATCTATACTCAAAGTATACTCATGTGAAGATATTTCTCCAAAAGTACACAAATTGCCACTGGTTTACATTTCTTTACAAAAGGGGTGATCTTTCTATCTATAGAATTTCTTTTTTGCCTGCATCATTTCCCAGTACAATATAGGCAAAAAAACCAGAAGAAAATCGTCTTGTAATTTACATTTTCTTTTATTCGTACTTGTTTGCAGTATACCAAGAGAATACATTCAATCTACTGACACGTCTAGATGTTGTGCCTTGCTCATCCACACCAGTTTACAAAATTTAGCTTATTCTATTTTTCTCAGTAGCATCCATCTCACCATAATTACCTCAGTAGTCCACAGACCTTTCTTACTCAATGCAATCTCTCCACTAAATGAGTTTTACCTCCATCTTTAGTAATATTCAGGAGGTAGTCTCCTTTGTAACCTCTCTTAAAGTAACATTAAGCAACCCAGCCTAATAGCGTCTTTATTTGAAGAGGCTTGCTGTTACTTTGGTCTCTCTTCTGACTGACATGCTTCAGTTCTCTCTTCTTACCTGCTATCATAAGTATTCAGTGAAGACTTTTAACAAGGTTCACACCCCCCACCTCTCTTACCCTGAATTTGCTTTCTCAGAGACTCTCGCTTATAATCCCTTTGTCATTATCATGCTGTTGTCATAAAATCTTATTCATGGTTCTTTTATTAGCAAGCAATTTTACTTTGAAATGCATTTTTTTTTTAGTTCATTACACATCCAATGAAAATAAATTTGATACATTTACAAGCATTACTGGAGGTTTTCTTGGCTCACAACAATGCTATTAGACAGCCCTTGCTTTCAAGAGCCTGTCAATTATTTTGCATCCTACTCATCACCATGGTATCTGAAAGCTTCCTTTTACACTTTTACAAACTGCAGACATTATGGATGTACCATGAGACAAAGAGGTATTATTGAAACTGTTTTGATAGAAAAATGACTACTGAAGCTCAATATTTTTTTACCACAAAGGCTTTATTTTGTGAAAACTCTCCAATATTTTTTGAAAATGGAATTTTTTTTGTTGCAAGTTCTATTTATCAATCTTAGTTCAGTGTATTCAAGTCCCTGTCATCCTCTCAGAGACATATTCCCCATGCAAAATATTTACTTTTTGTGAAATAGGGCTTGAATGTCTTATGCCCAGATAATACTAGTGGATTCCGAGAGAAAAGTAAACACCTGATTCTTACTAGAAAATAAGTTTCATCAAGAACATAGATACCTACTTTTTAGAAAGTATTTAGCAAAATGATAACTGTTAATTCTATTTAAATTTATCCTCCAAGTCCTAATAGACACTTCTCAAAATTTGACAGCACATTCCAGTGAGAGAACCCAGAGTAAAATTTTCAGCAAGATGACACAATGAAATGCTGTTTCAGAATTCTGATAGACATATCTTATATACTATTAATTTGTATCAAATTTTTCAAATTATGAAAATGATGAATTCATCAAGAAATCACCAAGATCTCATCACAGAAGTCATCATTTGGTGGCATGCTCTTCCCTCCTGAGATGTCCCTTAAGACACAGGTCTGTGACCATCTAAATCCCTAGAAGAGTAAGCCCATGTCAAAGTGAGGTCTCTGCGTGGAGATGATATTTATACTAGCCCGTAACTCCAACGGAAGTCTAGAAGCACCTTATCCAAATTCTGTATATAGTGAAGACATACACAGTATTCAGGCTTGCCAGGGAGGGGGAAGAGAAGAAAAAAAGCAAAGGAGGCAGCAAAAGAAGGCAGCAAAAGAAGGCAGAACAAGTTTTCTACCACAGGAAGTGCTTTGTGTAACATCTTGAAGGGACTTAATTGCTTTATAAATATTTACTAAGTCCACTAAAGCACTTCTGCCCTGAAAGTTTTTGACATAAGAGTTCAAAAAGGGTTTAAAAACCTTCAGGCACTAAATTCTGTGAGGTTACTTGAGACTAGACCTAGCAGAAAATACTCAATGCCTAATACATAAGAATTAAAGTACCTATCCTTTCAGGTGCCTTTATCCTCTCTGCTATCTCAAAAATCATAGTATTTCTCCTACTTATCTTAACTATTTAGGAAACTGTGACAAGAGAATAAAAGAAGCAAACAAACAAAAAACCCACAACAACAACAGGATTCTTGATTTATGCTTCTCAGTCTAGATTCAGTATATCCAAGTAATTAAGTACCTCAGATTCAATACCCTAGACTAAATTCAATGGTATAGTCTTGAATATTCCTCAAAGTTATATACCATCTTGCAATATCTTGGGGTAGGTATGGTGGTGGGGCATGTGGTGTCACAATAAGAAAGGACTGGACAAAGGTTACACTATTTTCCTCTTTTTACAGCCTTGCCTAGAATTAGGACAAATGCCACCAAGTCATTTGACATAACCAGCCAACATTGCCTTTTCTATCACAACAGTTTATGGTGGTGCACAGGAGTAGACTCAGTCTTGGGACAGGGTATGGGATGCTCATGCTGCACTGAATGCACAAGCCCCACATCCTGCTTATTCTCCCTATTCCCATCAGTCATCTGGGAAAGGGTGTGCAGTACAGTCCTGTGATGTCCTCCCAGCACATTCTACTTCTCCCAGATCCCATCCAGTGCCAAGGTACCGGTGTGGCACTAGTGTTACCTTGCCCCCATTTTACCCTCAGGGGTAAAAAATAGCTTTAGAGTGTCTCTTCCTTGCACAGAACTGCCAGTCTTCAGCTGGCAGTTCAGGATAGTTTGCTTTCACTGAATCTCAGAATGCTTGAGGCTGGAAGCTACCTGTGGAGGTCATCTGGTCCAACCTCTCTGCTCAGGCAGGGCCACCTGGAGCTGGTTGCCAAGCACTAGGGTCCAGACAGCTTTTAAATATCTCCAAGGATGGAGAATCCACAACCTCTCTGGGTAAATCTGTGTAACTCCCTTTCTGCTCCCATTTCAGCCATGCTGCAGTGATGTAGCCGTACACAAAACAATATCAACTAAGCAGGAATTGTGTAAATAAGCTAGGGATTTGTGAAGAATTGCACCACCTTTTTATGTTCCAGTCAAAATTATGATACAAAAAAAAGTACTGCATTAGATGGTAAGTACTCCATGCATGGGACTGCTAAACTGCAACAAAACAAAGTTATTTGAGCCATGGGAGCAATTTGTTGCTTTATGCACTCAAAGTGGAATATAATTATCTCATAAATAACTAAAATGAACCAAGGAGCAGCGACAGGCTTGAGAGCAAGATTTGTCCTGTTGGAAATATTGGCAGTGAATGCAGATCTTAAAGGAATTTGCTTTCTTTTGGCACATTAGTTTATCCTGGTGGCTTTTCACACACTTCACTGCAACCATCCTGCCCACACATACTCTTTTAAAAAGGAAATCTGTGTTGTAGCCAGGGAAGATTTCAAGCTTATGGAAATGATGACTTCTTTCTGGTTTGCTTCAGAAGTGCTCATGTATGCTTTATTAGCTCTAATGTGTTTCACATGAAATGTTTTTGTGTATATTTGCTACAGTACTTATAATTCTTCATGACAAATTCTCTACAGTTTAATTTCTTTACAAAAGGAAAAATGACTTGCAGAATTAATTTCTTCCTCACAATAGTAAAAAAGCAGTAAACTAAGTGCTACACAAAATTATGGCTCTGTTTTTGTTACAACTTTTTAATTTGCCCTAAGCCAGGCACCTCTGGAGGAAAACAAGCGAATACACAAATAGTCATATTGCAAATTCATCTTGCAGCTCTCCATTCCTAACTAGTACTGAATTCTCATAACTACCTTCAGGTGCATGATTCTAATTGTGTTTCCATACAGATAGGCCAGATATAAAGACTGAGAATTAGTTTAGATAAAAAAATAATCCAGAAAACAAGGAAATGAAAATGAATTAACAGGAGTAGGTGATACTGGTTCTATCACACCAGCAACATTTGACTGCTTTTCCAGGTATGGTGTCTAAGAGATGAGCAAAACTGCCCTGGTTTGAGTGAAAACAGAACTAATTCTGTTCAGTGATTTTACTTTTCAGTACAGTACTTATAACCATCAGGGGGATTGGGTTCTATTCTGGTTTTGTATATATTTGTACATATTCTATTTTATTTTTATTATTATCATTAAAACTGTTCTAGTTTCATTTTCTAATCACAAGTCTCTCTCCCTTATTCCTTTTCTCCTCCCCTTTGGGGAGGGAGGGGGGTTTAACAGAGCATCTGGTAGGTCTAAGGGGCTGCCCTGACCCTAAACCTTGACAAAACCAAACTGTTAGGACAGTTTCACTGCTTCACTTTTGCATTTTGGAGAATTTAAGTCCCTGAAATAATGCAAAAGTAACATCAATTATCAGCATTTTTGCTCCATCTTAAAATAAATTAAGGAGCAAATTTTCCCAAGTGTAATTATGTGCAGCAACTATCGCTATGTTGTGATTGTCAAAACTGCTCTCATCTGGGCACCCAATATCTTCACTTAGACTTGTAGGCAATCTGGTTCAAATACTGGATACTGAGTTATATAGAAAATCTGTACAACAGATGAAGCTCTAGATGACCGAAGCTCTATATGACAGCACATGGATTAATTCAATACAATTATTTTGCTGGTACAAATGGGAGAATAATGAGCCTCACATGTAATAGTTAATAAGATCAAGATGAAAAATAAGGGGGTAAGGAAAAGAGTGGAAAAAAGAAAGTGTTTAGGAGTTGAAGGGAGAGGAGGGAGAATACTGCAGCAATATTAGTTTTCATTTGAACGAAAACATAAAAGTAATATCAGTACTGGAAGCAGTGGTAATAGCTTGTCTCACCACACGCTTTCAGTGTAAGCACCAATTTACAATCAGTTCAAGATATAATTATTTAGATTACATTTCTGTCAGATTTATCCTCCTTGAAATTATTTTTAAAATTAGAAAGTCAGGTATTAGCAATAGTAATAAAAACAATGTGTGAATACAGCAGGGGTTTTTTAGATGCTTGGTAAAAGTCAGGAGTTTATGGATTTTGCTCATTGCACAGATGCTGAGAACAGCACTGTCACACATTTGCTTATTATTGTAGCAATTGTGTTTGGCATCCTGGCCTGTACCCTTCTCCTCCAGCGTACAGTACTTAGTTACACCAGCATAATACTTATTGTCCGATTCTTCCTCAGCACCTGAGCAGCACCAAGTTCCTGATCAACATTCACTCAGTTTGGTCTGAAACCTTATTTAAGAATTAACAGTGATGCAGACTCATTGCCATGTGTGACCTGTAAGTGTTTGGGCAAAAAGCAGTAGTCATTTCAGACAGTTTTCTTTTAGTACATATTCAGGAAAAACACATCAAGGTATGCATCTGTAACATCAGTTGACATGAGAACCACTTCTCTAGTCGTTTCTACTTATCCTAAATAATTCCCTATAAACAAGGTCATGTCCCTCATTCCTTCCTTTCTTGCTGATACTGAAAAAAGCTCCATAAAAACAAACAAAAAACCCCCACCACACCATAGATTGACTACTCTATTTTTGCTGTAGCATTTTCTGAGTATTCTGAAATTTTATTTTAATAAGTATAATTGGGATAAGCCTTTGGCAAACTATTTATTCATGGGAGGTAAAAAGACACTTCTAAAACATCCCAAACTCTTCAAATTGTCCTGCCTTTGCCAAATAGATTTACCCTGGGGAAAATTAAGGCAGCAACATTTTGAAGTTATTTGCTCTTAAACTTTTTAAAAGTCTGCCACTGTGACCTGTTTCCCTCAGAACCCAAATCTGCATGTACAGTTAAGAAAGCAAACGTGATTCAATCATGATAAGAAGTCATCTTGTCCAGACATTTTAAAAAGATATCTATAAAACCTTCATCCACACCCAGGGAAGAGAACAGAGGCAAGATTTGGAGCACACTGCCAATTTGCTCAGAGCAGCAGAATCCAGTTTCCCTGAGTGTTAGAGGTAGGAAGTTCTGAAGCTTCAGACCAAAGAAAAAGGGACTAGTAGAGCCCTGTTCCCATGTTCCAATATTTAAAAATGCAAATAAATGCTGGGAACCATGCTGTCTAGTTTCTGATTGGAGTTAGAAAAATGCCTTGACAACCACTGCAACTTTTTTTGACTTGAAAAGTAATTAAGACATTTCTCACATCCCTACCATGTGTCTGAGTAAGTTGGATTCTGCCCAGGAAATTCCTGAGTATTTGAACATGTAAATTCAATCCCAACAAATAGTTGGGTATTCTGAAATATTCTGAAAAAAATCTGAAAAACTGTTTTGAGACACACAGAGAAGACAAATACACAAAGTCTTTTCATGTGTTCCACTGGTATAATAAAACTTAAGGAAGAACGTTCAACTCTGTAACAGAACAACTTTAAGAGTGAAAGAAGGAACAAACACAATATTGTTTTGCTAATTGAAATTCAATATTTACACAGCCCTTATATCTCAAATGACAGTTTGCAAGCCTAAGCTTGCAAAGGGCGTGGGCAGAACAGAAAATACCTTCCATAAAATACAGGAACAATACAAGGAATACTTGAGTATGCTACAAACATAAAGCTTTATGATCTGCACATAGCCAAGTCCATGTTTGAGGACAACCCTTTAGGGGCTGAGAGGTGAGGCCTCATACTGCCCCAGACACCAAATCCCCACTGCGTAGGGAGTTGCATGGCTATGGCCCTGGATCTCGCACCATGGCTCTGGCAACGATGTCTCTGAACATGCATAATTAATACACTCATTCTACTGAAACTTACTCAGCTTTGAGGAATTCAACAAAACCTTAAGTAAAAAAGAGAACCCAGAGAAGAGAGAGACAACTTAGCCACAACACCAAACAATTTATTACATGAACACAAATAGGAACAATGTAATGACAGGTGACGCATATATCCCATAAGAGCACAGCAGCAAGTGAACACCAGCACTGGAAAACAGAGGTTCAAAATAGCTAGGTATGCTTTTCTGTTCTGAGAAGATGTGTTTATCTTTCACCATTTCCCATAGGTCATTCACATATGAGAGAAGCGTTTGTGGTTGTGTCTATGTGTAAGTGTAGTTTAAAAGCTGCAGAAGTTTAAAGTTGTAGAAAGCAAGCTCGTGCAAAAGCCTAGAGATCTGGAAAAGCATCAGCTGGTCTGTGAATGTTTATACTAAATTTGTAATTTTATGTTAAATCATTTGAATGTGCTTAACAAAGTAAAATATGTTTGCCATTACTAATACTGATATTACAGCTTGTCTGAAATTACTTTAGAGCCAGACACAATGAAAGCTAAAGGTTCTTAGCAATATAAAAATCTCAAACTTCATTGTAAGTGTTCAACTCCTAGAACATAAACATACCTTTAATCAAAGGAAATAAAGGTTCAAACAGACACTGAAGTTCTTTTTCAAGCTCATGGCCCACTCTGGTGCATTAAGACACAAAAGGATGAAACCTTGAGATTTACAGTTCTTACAAATAAAGCAGTCCAGGATCTTACAGAAGAGATCCAGAAGGTACACACAACTACTTGAGCAACTCATGGATCACAGTTCCAAGGCAGCGTGCGCTATTAGCTGGTAACATATCTCAACCACGTATATGTTGGGAACAATTTCCCTGGAATGATCATTTCAGAAGTCCTGTCAGAATACCATCATGCTTCCAGGAGCATTGTCCATCAGCTCAACAAAGGCCAAAAATATGTCTAGGGAGGAACTGGATTGAAAATAAGCACTGACAAGGTGGGGGTGGGGGGATGGAACAGGACACAACACAACCCAAAGATCACAATACTTCTGAACACCTGTTAAATTTTAAATACCTTTGGAAAGCAATTCATCTGAAATATCTGTCTTGACTCACTGCTGCATATATACAGGGATATTACACATTGACATTAAAAATGAAATCTCAAAGTTCTCCATTGCAAAAATCTTCAGCTAGCTTTAAAAATGCTGAGAATTTACACCACTGGACTCTAATAATACTTTTGTTAGACCTCCTGGTTAGAACATAAACAGGTTTGGAAGCTTTCTGAAAACAAACAGGCTAGTAATGTCAAAGGTCCTAAAGGATTAGAAAAAAAAAAACACTGTTCAAATACTTGTTTTCCTCCTCTATAGTATGGTTATGGAAATTAGGTACCAGAGTGTTCATTTTCGAAGGAGCTGTATTGATGATTTTATCACTTGATAAACTTTCACATGAGTTTATGCATTAAAGCAAAGGTCTAATTGAATAGGTGAATAGCCGCTAATTTCAGGGCAGTACTGTGAGCTGAATGTGCAGTGGAGAAGCCAAAGGAAGATAAAATTATATTTAGGAAATAGAAAGAGGCTATTACACATACAAGAGAAACAAAGCAACTCTCCAGCAGCAGAGGGGTGAGCAGAGCACCCAGTTGGCTATGGTCTTGGCATCTAGGGGACTGGAGCCTCTCTGTGACAAGGCAAGGCTGAGAATGCTGGGGCCATTTGGCATGGAGAACACAGAGGGGATCGTCTCAAGGCTTATCTATATCTAAAGGGCAGGTGTCAAGAGAACAGGACCAGACTTTTCTCAGTGGTGCCCAATGATAGGGTAAGGGGTAAGACACAAACTGGTACACAGGATGTTCTATCTAAACAAAAACTTCTTCACTTTGAGAGTGGCAGAGCCTGGAATAGGCTGCCCAGAGAGGCTGTCAGGTCTCCTCTAGAGACTTTCAAAGCCAACCTGGATGTGTTCCTGTGCAACCTGTCTTAGGTGAACTTGCTTTAACAAAGGGGTTGGACTAGATGATCCCCAAAAGTCCTTTCAACCCCTAGCATTCTATGATTCTGTGATCTCGGACTGCTTGTTTCACCCTCTCTTTTATCACCACACTGACCAAGGGAGGCCATGAACCGTATCAGCTCATTCACCTCCCTTTTTACCTGAGGTACTGTCACCACCTCAGAACTACAGGCAGATGATGGTAGCTCATTGTGAAAAGTCAGCAAAAGTGAGCATACTGGAGAGCACATTGCTCTGTGCCGTCAAAATCTAACACGGATGAACAGAAATAAGAGAGTGGAGGAAAGGATGGGAAAAGCAAAAGGTAGAGTGAGCAATGCTGGGCAGAAATCAGCTGGGTAACAAGTATCTAGATTATAAAATTATCATTAAAAAATGATTCATAGGCTCCCGAGGGAAGAAGAATTACATAAAGGCTATAAGAATGTGATAGAACCAGCCACCCACCACATTTTTTTCAACAACCGTTATTATAGACATCAAATCACTTTAGCAACCCTTTGACCTTGCTGAAAGCTGCTTTTTCCATTTGCCTTTTTTTTTTTTAATGAGGGTGGAATCAATGGGATCAACTATAACAACAGAAACTACCTTTAGATACCTAATAGGTAACTAATGTTAGCATTTACCTAACAATTGACTGACTAATGAGAACATTTAAATTGTTTATAACTCTTCAGACGCGGTACTCTATCTGACTTGAAGTCATGAGAGAAGGATAAATTACCTCGCTGTAACACAAGTGAAACTGTGGTTTTGCTTCTGTTCCAATAACAAGTAACAAATAAAGCAATTCCATTGTTTTGACATAGCTTTATAATTTGAATATTAACATTTGATGTTTGTTCCCCCAGAAACATGGCTTCCGTGATTTGTTTAAAAGAAGGGAACAAGAGATAAAGATTAAAAAAGAGAAACGAACAGACTGGGAAAAAACACAAAACCAAACAAACAAAACAAAGCACACACACACATACAAAAAAAAACCACAGAGAGGGAATGAGCAAGACAAGTCACCAAGAGGAAAGTACAGCACACAGTGTCGTTTTATAATCGACACTTACAGAAAGCAACTCCTCTCTTTCTCATTTTGGATGTATCTGCAGTTGTGTTGCTCATGCTTCAGTAGTCCCCAAGTGATTGAGTGCGATTCCTCTGAAACTCATTGGGCCAGACTAAGAGACAAAGTAAAAAGCACAGTAAAACATTTTCAAAACAAATTGCACCACAGCTACTGTAAAGCCTGTAACACTGGAAGTATAGTGTAAACTCAGCCAAGGCCCCACTGCTAGTGTTAACCATTTTGTACATACAGACTTGACTGGAAGAGGAATAATGATTTAAAAAAATAACTTTCCACCCCGATTCATGGAATCGTTATTGCGAGAATCATTTGGCAATCTGTATCTTCATTATCTACAACCACCCCACACAATACACTTATCATTGGAAGACAAATTATGAGAAGTATATATCAAGAATGTTTTTTGATTCCATCAACTGTAAAAGTAGTCATTGGCCAGTAAATAAGATATAGCAAATGTTAGTATTTAATATTTTATCCTGAAGATCATATATATGCACCCTATTTAATGAAAATCAAAAACCTCTCAGGCCTTTGCAAAAGTAAGGAACAGAATTCGAATATTCAATTGTCTTTAGCTCTCATGGTATATTTTATAGTTTATCTCCTCCACTGTAGCATCAATACTTTATGGAAAAGATGCTATATTTTTCATTAATCTTGTTTCTCCAGGTTCTCTAGCAGTCTTATCAGTTCACACTGCAGCATAGACAGAATATGGAAACACAGTTTGTCTGATGTGTTGTTAAAACTTTCAAATTCATATCTAAGCATCACACATTAAGTTGGAAATAAATTAATTTTCTTTATAAAGTGAGACTTGAAAACACTGTGTTAATTATTCTAATCCTTAAAGATATAGCAGAAAGGGCTGACAAGTTAAGCTTTTAAGTCAATAAATGCATTGCAGGCAGACTTTTACCCCTCCAGGCAGAAAGCAGCTGTAAAATTATTGAGTTGAAAACCACCAAGCTCAGCTCTTGTACCAAGCAAAGCACCTCTCTTTTCATGATTGTTATGTTACGATCAAAACAACATATGGTGTACCTGAAACCACCTAGTTGTGACTAACAACCATGAGTAGCCTGAGCATCAGTATAGGTAGACACAACAAAAATTCTTGGAAAACAAAGCACTATGTTTCTGGAAGAGATGCTTAACTACAGACTGCCTGTTCAGTCTGATATCCACAATCATGAACCTGCGCTTAAGTACTTGAGTCGATCTTTCACTTGAGACCTAAGGTCCTAACTTCCTTTTCAGATGTGATTAGAGGATGAAAGGCTGGTCATCTCTCATCTGCCCATGCTCTAGTTAAAGTACCTGTCAAGTGAGCCACCGAGTTATGATTTCACCTTTTCAGCTTGAGAAAAGGAAACCGAAGCTAGCCAGAGTGAAAGCAAAATAAGAAACTCTTCTGCTTCCAATTCAGGCAGACAGAAACCAAACCAGGAACAATGAAATTAAGCTGCACTCAGAAAAAGCACAACTGCAGGCATGATACTAGAGAACTCCTTTAGGATGAAGTGAGGGTTACAGTTTAACGCACACAGCCCACAGTGAACAAGTACCCCTGAATTTCTTAGGTCCTTGACTGTCAGGACTTAGAGGGTTAAGGACAGAGTGAATGAATAAGAGTTAATGAAACTCATCACAGACTCTAAACACAAGCTGTTTTGTTTGTTATTTTGTTTGTTCGGGCTTTTGTTTCTCTTTTGTTTTTATTTCTTCTCTCTTTTTCTACATTCCATTTGCAAGTAGAGCAATAAAATAACATTGAAGGAATAGATGGATAACCATCTGTCAGTAAGAACTAGATGACACAGTAGCACATGGAACCAGACACTAGCCATACAGCACAATTGAAAAACAGCCTGCTGAACACCAAAATTGTTATTCTGTGTTTTTTGGAATAAGCAAGTACTCTTATTTTTCCTCCTCCCGCATCTAAGAGGTGATGTTGAGGCTTACATAAAACATGTGTAGAACTGCAAATATTTAATGGGAAAAATTATTTAAAAATTCTCAAAAGGGCTGAAAATTCAAGATGTCCAAAGGAAAAACATTTAAACAGCATTATCAATTTTGGATTTTTCACAAATGGTGTTTTAGTTTGACCTTCTGTTGGTTTGATTATAGACATTATTCAGACTGTCCCAAAATTAATTTCAAATGGGGACTCTTAACAGATCCTGTATGTCACAGGCATAGACACTTCACTACATGAGCTACAGATAGTTTAATCAAATCTATATGTGATATATTTATTATGGCAGTTACAATATGACAGGAAAGACAGCACTCCACCAGACAGAATCCCAGGGCAGTGCTCTGCATATACTAATAAACACCACCAATATAAGACAAAGTGAGAGGAATTCATAGCATTGAGCATTGAGAAAGCCCCATCAATCTTCATCCCTATATAGAACATCAAAAGAATTACTACAGCATATAGCAATTCAATGAGAGTACAAAGATTTGTTCCACTGTTTTACCTGCAAAGTGCAAGTGTTCATCTGAAGTGATCTTAAAACAAAGATAACTTTTGTTATGACCAGTTTATTGTCCAAGTTCATTACTGCCATTGTTAATGAGAACTCCTCAGAGTTCTACTCATCATACAGAAATAAGGTGATTAGATTAATTTCACTTTTAAAAATGAAAAATGAGAAAAGAAAGAATTCTAGAATAAGACAGTTAAATCAGTCTAAATTCCCAAGCAAACTAGCACAGTCTTTCCCAGCTTGCAGATACAGCTGAAGGCTCTTCAAATGAATTATAATCTCTCAAAATAAAAAGCTAAAATCAAACAGAATTGCTATCTCACTACATCTATTAATTTCATACAGGCTAGAACAGCAAGTATAAAACATGCACTGCAAAAAAGGTACCACTTCTTATTTCTACCAAAGGCTGTTATAGTTCCAACTCACCAGTTAGACCCATCTCCCCTCTGTTATCAAAAAAATTCTCATCTTCTATACTGCTGCATCAATATTAAAACAACAAAAAAACCAACACACTCCTAGAACAATGCCTTACACCATTTATACTGGACTTTACCCTTCCACTATATATTTTGTTACTGTATATCAGTTACCTCCCACTGAAGTCTCTTCTTGTTTTCTCCAGGAGGATTTACTTCATCCACTCAGAGTATTCTCCCCCACAATTATCATTGCCTCATGCTGGCTTGACATTCAGACTTTCAGCAATTGCTCCTAATGAGAGAGATTAAATTGCAGTTCATTAAATAAGCTCATTTTATCCTAGTTGCACATTTGTCTAATCAGATTGCATATATGTGTGTACAAAAGCCATCACACCTACACAGCAAGTGCTTTCTTTCCCACGTTCCTTAAGTTCACAAGAATCTTAAGTTAATATTTTTTTAACAGAGTGAAATATTTTTAAAGTCTCTCATTTCTAAGGGGTTTTCGTTGTTGTTGTTGTTTTTGGTTGTGCCTTTTTTTTTTTTTTTCCTGGTAATACCACATACCTTGAGTTGTGGAGGGTTTCGGGTTTTTTGTTTGGTTGTTGTTTTTTCCTTAAAAAAACCCCCAACAATAACAAAAGCGCTCTTAGTAAGGTACAAAAGAACATTCATTCCAGTTTCCTAAACAGCATCAATTTTAATAAGCCAAGACAAGCTTCATTAATACAGCTGCTCACAGAAAACAGGAACAACTATTCTAAGGAGAAAATTAGTTACATTTCAATCATACGACTTTTTCTGTCTGAAAAATATACCAATTAGAATATACCTATCAATGGATAATTACTATATCACAAGATTTTTTTTTTTTACCCCTGAAGACAGGTGGTAAGAAACATGTGAAAAGCATTGGGTGCTTAGATGGAATTACAATATTGTGTGGGAATGGAATATGATATCTTTTCTGTCTATTTTTCTATCTAAATAGTTTTAGTGTGTCCTATATTAAGTCCTATGACTAGAAAGAAATGTTTAATGGGTTGTACCAAGATAGCAGAGGGCTTGTTCTTTTAATTAAAAGCAGGTTTCTTTAGTATAAGAAAAGCACAGGAATAGTAAAAAGTTCAAAACTTGAACTACATTACCCAAACAGCTTTATTATCTCACTACCCAAAAGGAAAAATTAAGACATTTAGGAGGAGAACCTAGTTCATTGCACTTCATTACTTTCTCCCTTATCTGTTATCCGTATGTCCTGTTAACTCATATTATACACCTTCTAAATTTTTGCCTTTAATCTATCCAACAATTACCATCTGGCATTGCAAATGAGGAATACCTAAGGAATACATATTTATTCTCAATATCTCCAAATGCCTGAGAAGTCCAAGTGGCCAAAACCCCTTTAGTTACAGTCTGCACTTTGATCACACACATGTAGAAATACATATCAGATTAAGATGAAAACTTTATTGCTTATTTTGGATACATCCTCATCTTACAGGGGAAGAACATACCTCAGGAAAAAAAAAATCATCCATTTAACATATAAGTACTCTTACACAAAGTAACATCAAAATAACTAAAGTAAATGATTCACTAAACAACAGATTGATGCCTTCCAGCGGTATATATCTTATCTGTGGCCTGAAGAAACACTGGAAAAATATAAAGCTTTATAGTCTCAAAAATCTGGACGGTCTTCAAATGAAGTTTTCAATTACTACACAGAGTTTAGAAGTTTCACTCCCTCCCCTCAATTTTTACATTATTTTAATCCATGTCCTGTACATAAGCCCAATACTCTTTCCTCACTGAGAGCTGGACTCTGACTTTGTGTGTTAAACTAGTTCCACTTGTCAGAAATTGTGGTAGCTGTATCTTAGGAGATCCTTTATTGAACTGATGAAAAAGTGAAAATATTTCCATTATATACAACTTGCACAATTTTTCAGTACTATTCAGGTTGTTCTATAAAAAACACAAGTTATTATATTTGTATACCAAAGATATTTATGGCAATAATGAAGTTCATAAGCATCTTAGACTGATATGGGTAGAAAACAATCAGTAGGAATAGCACTTTATAATCTGCTGAGGCATTAATTTGCTTGAATACAATGTATAGTTTAAATAAATGGGCTAAAGTTCGAATAACAACCCAGTCTCTCCTCTTACATTTCCCATTAGTCTAACTTCTAAACCTAGAACTCATTACATTTATATTTATTAATTTGTCACACTCCGGTTTTCCCCAAAAATATCCTTAATGAAATACAAATTTCCATTCACATTAATTGAAAATGAACTCTTAGAATGCAGTTTCAAGACTAGTCAGATGTGTTTTGTGCAAAGCATGGTATTCTGGTAATACTCTTACTTGTCTCCAGAGCCTCTCCTCTGAAAAGTCCATAATTTTACACTGATTTAGGAAGAGGTTATAAATACAATTTGCTTGGTTAGTTATTTTCTTCCCATTCAAGCCCAAGACACTAGCATGTATGAAGTTCTAAAAATGCCTACTAAGCATTTCATCTCACTTCTTTCCTTCTCACCCCAATGAGCAGAATTGCTTTGCTTTCTATTTAGTAAAAATATTTCATAAAATGCCTTAGTATACAGTTTTTCTTCCAGAATCCAGTCTGAGGAAATAGACTGTTGTAGTGACAGCATCGTAGTAGTTTCTCCATATTTAAAAATGCACCTTCTTTCAGTTCTGTTATTAAAAGCTTGTTCTTTGTGGCTTTAATCTTAAAAAAAAAAAATTAAACAAAAAAATCATTCACCTCTTCGAAAAAGCAAGTGCAGATTAGATTGTTTTGCAGGTACCAGTGGAACCAGTGGTCAGTATAAAATGCACAGTATGTTGCAGTTTTTCCATTTTAAATGGCACTATAAAAAATTTAAGACCATGCCCCCATTTTTAGAAGAATTTTTGAATTTGTGAGACTACCTATTTTGTATTGCCTGTGTACTTCACAGGCAAATGCCTGGCCCTTCACCCATTAACAATAACACTCAACAGAAGCAGATCTAGGACAGACCCCTGCAGAACACCATTCTTGCTTGAAGGTGACCCACTTCACAAATACTGTGTCCCACAAAGCCAGCTGTTTTGTCAGTGATGCTGTAATAGATTCATTAACACCACACCATCACCCTGTTGTTGAGCCTTAGCTTAGAAGATTCATCACAGCAATAATCATTTTTTTCCAAAGGAAAAGCTTAAAAAACACTCTGTAAGGGGTGAGGTTCATATATTTGTAAAGCTGGACCTAACTTCTCCGGTGAAGAAATACATGGACAAATACTTGTAGCAAAGGGCAGAGGAAGAGCTTTAATAAACCGATACAGCCACAACCCCCTCCAGTTACTTTTCACAATAGGATTCTTTTTTTGATTTTGCAGCTAATCACACACAACATTTATTAATGAATTGAGAAAATTTATTTCAAGAAGTCAGAGCTTATATACTTAGCATTTTACATGCCCTCTTGTTACTCATCTGGTACTGGTTTCAAATACAGTAATATGATTAAAACACTTCTGAAGAATAACAGCCTATTAAGTGCTCTGCAAGTCATTGCTGGAATGTTAGTCACACCTGACTAATTTGTCAAAAACAATGTTGGAAAAAATGAAAGCTTGCATGAAGCTTTAACTACTAAAATTGATGCTGCACAAAAATATTTCTCACACGGGTTTTTAAATTTGTTTCCAGATTTAGAAGAACCAAAACACAATATAGATAATCTAATTTCTGGAATACATGATCTCTTACTGCGGAAAAAACCTAAGAAATATTTGGTAAATATTCGTTTAGCAGCTAACTGCAGGAGAAGAAAGTGAACCAAATTGTTAACACAGAGACAGTCACTTTGACCCAGGCCCTGTGAAATCAGAGTAACAGGGCTGATTTGGAGCAGAAGATGTAGTGTTCAATTAAGAGAGAAGTAATACTCCTGAATTCCTCAGAAGCCTGCTTTGTGTTAGTAAGGGAACTATACCGCGGGGTTCTGACAGTCAGGTACACTTTAGGTAGATTACTCAGACTTAATATTCATAGTCCTCACTCTGCTCAAATGTTTTATTAGGCTAGAGTTGAAGCATCTTATATCCCTGGTTCAGAACATGCAATATTTATTATGTGCTTAGGGTAATGAAATGGATTTAATGGATATTCTGAATACATATATAAAGCAAGATCTGTGGTGAGGCAGGCAGCAGCTTTCCTATGTCAGCTTGGTCACCAGAGATCAAGATGAGTTCCTCCCTTTCCAGAGTAAATGAAAAAAAAGTCAAAATAATTCACTCTGCTTTCCTCTCTTCATTAAGATGGAACAGTGAAGTTCCTTCTTTCTAAACCAAGAAACTTCACTTCAAAATACTTAGGTCTTATCCTCTGATTCCCAATCACTCTTAACCAGAAAACTTGATTATAGGAAATCATCTTGTCCAGACTTTCTTAAAAAGCATAAAATTCATATGGCTAGAGCCAGAGAACAGCTGCCCAGATAAAATATTCCTTCAGTATGAATTTTTCCCAGGGGCAGAATTACACAATGGAGTTGGTTTGGGGTTTTTTTAAGTTCATAAAACTGGATCAGTCAACATCCATTTCTGCCACCTCTCATTCAGTTCATTTATGCAGTATTCATGGCCTGAATTGCCAAACCAAAAAGTTTCTCATCCATAGTAACACCATTCCAGTAGAATGGAATTTATCCTAAACATATTTAGAATAAAAATACCTTTTTTTTTTTTTTTTTTAAGTGAACTTTTGTCGAAAAACTATGGTATTTCAGAACAGATTGTCCTCTTGGACTGACAAGAACACTAGATGCTTGTAGCGGCTTTATTACTATTTAAATACTAGTCAATACACCAATATATATAAACTTTCAGACAATTAAAAAAAAAGCTTTTCAGTTATTGTCCACCTATGAAGCCAGGGACATGGCAGATACCAAATTACTCAGCTGCACCTTGAAAAGTTAGTTGTTTTTTTTTTTAACAATTTCATTAAGAAATGACACAAAATATTTCCACATTGGGCAATATCAGGCTGTTTTATTTAAATCAAATTGACTCTCATACTAAAATTATGATAAAACATCAAAATTGTGGAAATTGGAAGCTTATTTTTCAGGCCTTTAGGAGTACATTACACCTTATATTAATAGGAGAGCAAGTTAAAAAAAAAATTAGGAGGTACACTACATGAAAAAGCAATCTTTCCTCAAATGTTCATTTAATATCAAAGAATCCATCATGAATAGCAATAGCACTTCTAAGAAATTATTTTCCGATTAAAAAAAAAGGATTTTTCAACTCCTAAGGAACAAAAATAAAGTTTTAGAAAGGAAAAAAATATTAATCTCTTCAGGTTTGTTTCTTGTTGTTTTTTTCTTTCAAACTGCTTAGAAAATTATTAAGTAATGAAAATAAAAGTTTAATTCTCAGAATATCTACACTATAAGGAACTGTAACTTGGTGCTTCAAAGGACAGCATTTGTCAACATTGCAATTTTCCACTGCAAACCAAAATCTAATTTCTAGCAACTACTCATTAGGTTGCATATATCAGCTAAAGCTCTCAGAAATTAATTTCAACATATACAAAACTGGATTTCCCAAAGACACTTTAGAAAACCTATACTACTTTGTGACATAATTGCATTTTGTAACCTCATTTGAGAAGAAAAGAGGATGTGTTCTACATCTCAGTCCCACATCAAAAATATAAAGGAATATAAATGGCTGTCACTTTCATAGTTGGTCCAAATTTTGCACACAGAATAATTAGTCTAGAGGCCTTTTAAAATAAAAGGGTATTTCTTGTCCTGCAGTTCTAGATACAAACAGAATTAAAACCCAAATTCTAGATTATTTTCTTTACTGCAGAATATTGAATGGAGAAAGAGGTTGGACCAGATGACCTCTAGAGGTCCCTTCCAGCCTATAACATTCTATGATTCTAAGAAAAGCAAGTGTCAAACAACATTCCCCTCCGAAATGTACTGTTTGAATTTTTAACTCAGGTCCTTTCCTACAGCAAAACACCTTCCTACCAGGATAGTATTCAGTACTCTGCTACTTGTTACACAGGGTTATATCACTCCACATGGATGACCTCACACAGAAATTTGCTGAACTTGCCAAAAAGCAGCAGCAGTAAATAGCTACTACTTGGACTCTGCTCCACTGTTCTGTTCCCAGTAAATATTCCTGCCATACCTGAGCTTGTAATTATTTCCAGTAGCATTTTCCAGCTAGAGACAGTATGAAACCTAAACCGCAAGAAATGCAAGAGCCCTCTCACCCCTTTCTGTAAAGTGGGAGAGGAGACAAGTATCAAATGCAACTGACGCCTTAGGAATATTAAATCAACAGCAAGCTTTGATACCCCTTCACAAGATAAGGGGAAGAATCATTGAATCAACTGATGGGAAATGAATTAATACACCTCTTAAGACATTTAAGGAGCTCCTTTCCTGAATGTAAAATAGAATAAGAACTACAGATGACTAACAGTGAAGAGATAAGGATGTCCTAGGGAGAACAAAAAAAAAATCGTCATGTTACAGACACAACTGAAACTAGAAACAAGAGAAAGATCCCCACAGAAGAAATATAGTATTTTCAATTCTACAATAGAAGTGTTTATCTCCAGTAAAATTAGAATTCTTAAAGATGTGAACCTTGAATACCTTAATCTTTAACCTTGGAAGAGGGGACAACACATCAGAGTTGCTTGTCTATTTCCTTGCTCTAGAATTTGTCCCATTAAAAGGCTAAGCAGAAAACAAAGGCAGGTGTAAAAGGTGTTCAGCCTGTTGTCTATTGTTAACTAAAACCACCCAGAGAAATGTTGAGCAGTGCACCAACTCCATCTGCGAGAGTTACTAAGAATTCAGGTAGTGAAAAACCTCTGCTAAAAAACGTCAGGAAACCTGCATCACAACTGAATATTAGACAGGTGAAAATACAGTAAGTTTTGTACTTTTACATTAGAAAAAGCATAAAAATTAAGAGCAGAAGAGTTCAGATGTTTTCACATTAACTACTGTATGAGAAATATAAAGATTTTTTTCCATTGTCACTGCAGAAGAATAAAATCACAATCTATCATTTTGATTAAGCTTATTTAGAATTATTCATTTAGTTCAGCTTTAGAAATATTTCATTTTATACACTTTGATTGCAATATTAACCTGCTGTCTTGGATCAACTGTAATATCAGTCCCCCTACACCTCCTTTGAGACAGGCTCTTCCTTAATGTCTTGTGTCCATTCAATGAAACATTGTTTGGCTTTCAATCCAAAATTATGAAGAGGCTTATATACTTCAGAATTAAATTTATTGGTGGAAGGCCACCTGAGACAAGGCTTCACTTAAGTCCAGACCGTAATGCAACTTTCGATGTGATTAGTATGCAAGGTAATTAATTAATTCTCATCTACTCTCTAATTAACCTGTCTAGGTAAGCTTTTGATTTGTCTATCT
This sequence comes from Megaceryle torquata, assembly GCA_024611175.1. Lineage (NCBI taxonomy): Eukaryota > Metazoa > Chordata > Aves > Coraciiformes > Cerylidae > Megaceryle > Megaceryle torquata. Next base: position 20,404 of record JANIJG010007602.1, read on the forward strand.
GCTATAAAACCAGGGATTTGAAATATTCCCAAATAAAAATGTTATGTTGCAAAACATCTACTGATTCCTATTTCTTGTTGTGATGAATATCTGAAATAGTTTTTCCCCATCATGTACAGCCCCAGACTGATAATAGGTCTTTTATGAGATTTAAAAATTAACTGGGCCTTTATAAATGTAAAGTATAATACTAATCAGACTGCTGAGCACCCAGCAGTTTTACTTACTGCCCGTATGACCCCATCAGCAGGCATGACTCTAGATATTTATTAGCATTTGTCGATAAAAGTGAAACAAACTTGACTGCAATTATTTAAAGCAGCAATGTGAAAAAGAGATGTGTGGAAGAAAGGATAATCAGCCAGCTAGTTTAGTTCACTTATACACACAGCAACACAAAAGACAAGACTAATTTACCCTTGTCCTGGTTTGAGTGAGAACAGAACTAATTGTATTCAGTGCTTTTACTTTTCAGCTCAGTTCTCTAACTCACTGCACTTTCTGAAGTTAGCAGCTTGTTTCCACGGGCAGTGTCTGCTACTGGCAGTCATAACGCTCCATGTTTAGAGTTAATAACAAGAGTTGGTGTGTAGACCAAGGGCACTACTAGATATTGTATACCACACTGGAGGGTGCAGAAAGTAAAAGGCTGCACCTGCAGGAAAGAGTGGACAGGGCAGGTGACCCCAAACTGGCCAATGAAGGATTCCAGCCCATATATGTCATATTCAGTATAAAGCTGATGGATAAGGAGGGTCAAGCACCTGCTTGGCTCAGCTCTTCTGACTTATCACTTCTTGAATTGCCAGCATCCAAAGAGGACTCTGTCCCTTCTGCTTGTGATCCTGATCTCTGTGTTCCTGAATCCAGCACTGTAGTCCAGCTCCTGAACACAGTTCCCATCTGCTGCTGGGCCCAGTCTGGGACTTTCCCAGTGCCTGGTCCACAGCATCAATGGTGATGGTGACATAATAGCCATCTAGGGGATGGGTTAATTACTGGTCTTTTGTATATATTTGTTCATATTCCATTTTTATTATTATTTTCATTAAAGCTGTTCTAGTTTCCTTATGTAAGCGGTAAGTCTCTCTCCCTTATTCGCTTCTCCTTGGGGAGGGAGGGGGGTTAGTTAACAGAGAGCATCTGTTACAGGTTGGTTGATATTCAAACATTACTTCCTCCAAGCTCAAGACAGGTGCATTCCTCTGTGTAAAAGATCGAGTAGAGGAGGCAGGAGACCAGCATGGATGAGCAAGGAGCTGCTAAAAAGACTCAAGTGGAAAAATGAAGTTCACACCATGTGGAAAAAGGGAATGGTCTCTTGGGAGAATTATAGGAACACTGTCAGCATTTGTAGAGATGCAACAAGGAAGGCCAAAGCCCTCTTGCAATTAACTCTGTCAAATGAAGTAAAGTAGAACAAGAAGGGCTTCTTCAAATACACCGATGATAAAAGGAAGACTAGGGAAAATGTTGGCCCACTGCTGAATGATACAGGAGCCCTGGTGACAGAGGATGCAGAGAAGGCAGAGTTACTGAATGCCTTCTTTGCTTCAGCCTTCACTGCCAAGACCAGCCCTCAGGAATCCCTGACCCTGAAAGTAAGAGAGAAAGCCTGAAAGGAGGAAGTCTCTCCACTGGTTGATGAGGATTGGGTTAGAAATTAAATGCATAAGCTGTACACACATAAATCCATGGGCCCTGATGGGCTGCACCCACAGGTGCTGAGGGAGCTGGTTGATGTTGTTCTACCACTCTCCATAATTTTTGAAAGATCACAGAGAGCAGGTGAGGTGCCTGAGGACTGGAGGAAAGCCAATGCCACTCCAGTCTTCAAAAAGGGCAAGAAGGAAGACCCTGGTAATTACAGACCAGTCAGCCTCACCTCCATCCCTGGAAAGGTAATGGAGCATCTCATTCTGGAGATCATACCACATGGAGGAACAGAAGGTTATTGACAGTAGCAAGCATGGATTCACTAAAGGAGAGTCGTGTCTGACTAAAATGATAGCCTACTGTGATGGTGTGACTGAATGGGTAGATGCAGGGAAGAGCAGTGGATGTTGTCTACCTCGACTTCAGCAAGGCTTTTGACACTGTCACACATAACATCCTTGTGGGAAATATCAGGATTTGTGGATTAGAAGAGCGGACAGTGAGGTGGGTCGAGAACTGGCTGACCAATAGTGCTCAGAGGGTTGTGGTCAGAGTGCAGCTGGCGGCCTGTAACTAGTGGTGTTCCCCAGGGATCAGTTCTGGGTCCAGTCTTATTCAACATCTTCATCAATAACCTGGATGAAGGGATAGAGTGTACCCTCAGCATATTTGCTGATGATACTAAATTGTGAGGAGTGGCTGATACACTGGAAGGCTGTTCTGCCATCCAGTGAGTTCTGGACAGACTGGAGAGCTGGGCAAAGGAAAACCTAATGAGTTTCAACAAGGATAAGTGTACAGTCCTACACCTGGGAAGGAACAACACCATATAGCAGTACAGGTTACGGGTAGATCCACTGGAAAGCAGCCCTATGGAGAGGGACCTTGGCATACTGGTGGACAGTAAGTTCTCCATGGAAGAGCAGTGTGCTCTTTTGACCAGAAAGGCCAATGGTATCCTGGGGTGCATAAAGAAGACTGTGGCCAGCAGGTCAAGGGAGGTTCTCCTCCCCCTCTCCTCTTCCCTAGTGTGAACATATTTGGAATTTTATGTTCAGTTCCGGTCTCCTCAGTTCAAGAGAGACAGGGAAATAGTAGAGAGAATCCAACAGAGAGCTACAAAGATTATGAAGGGACTGGAACATCCCTCTTATGAGGAAAGGCTGAGAGCCCTGGGGCTGTTTAGCCCGGAATAGAGAAGACTGAGAAGGGATCTTACTAATGTTTACAAATATCTGAAGGGTGGGTGTCAAGTAGAAGGGGCCAGTCTCTTTTCAGTTGTGCCTTGTGACAGGATGAGAGGTAATGGTAGCAAGGTGGAACACAGGAAGTTCCACCTCGACATGAGGAAAAACTTCTTCCCTGTGAGAGTGACAGAGCCTGGAACAGGCTGCCCCAAGAAGTTGTAGAGTCTCTTACTCTAGAGACTTTCAAGAGCCACCTCGATCTGTTCCTGAATGGCATGCTCTGGGTGTTCCTGCATCAGCAGGGGGGTTGGACTCTATGATATCCAGAGATCCCTTCCAATCCTTCTATGATTCTAAGTCTACCAGGCTGCCCTGACCCTGAAGCTTGACAACACTTTAATACAAAATAATGGTGTAGACATTAGCACGACACCTGAGAAGAGTAGCACAAATTCCCCTTGTGGATTGAGAACCTCTGACACACACCTTTCCACACACACACAAAAAAATCCCAGACCCATGCTGCTGACAGAGCCTCTTGCAGAGCTGGTGTTGCTGCTTGACAGAGCCATCACATACACCAAGAAGAGTAAGCACAACATATGGCATGATCAGGAGCAAGCTTCATGCAAAACATAAATAAATCAACTTAAAAAAAAAAAAAGCAATGAGATTCTTCCACAGCCTCTGCTCCAGATGCTTTGCAAATTACAGTGAAAATTCATTAAAATCTAAAATGAAATTCCTCTTTTCTTCCCCCTCTGAACAGTGTAAAAAAAAAAAAAAAAACACAAACCCGGCAATAATGTTTATTTGGTGATTTCAGATAACGACTTCACAAGGAATAAGAAAAATACTCCAATAACTGCATCAAAATTTGCTAACAGGTGCGTTGAAAGCTTCTGGGTGTTATAATGACAAAGACCTGGCACACAGAACAGTCAAGGCTATAAAATTAAAATTTTACACAGATATGTTTACATTTGCCAGCAAAGGCAGACAATCCCCTAGAGTAAGAGGAAAATTTGAGCTGGTTTGTTTTTTTAATTTTTTGTTGTTGATGTTTATTTGCTTTTAATAGAATCAAGGAATTATTTTGATGTATGCTAGATAGGACTTATAACTGCTAAGAACTCACTCTGGACTAGGAGCTTGCCTGTAGCCTGAAAACGCATTTTCATTTAGATGAACATCACCCTTTTCTACCTGCCATTTGGATACAGTCCGTCTGTCACATACCCAGTCCTGCATAAAACATCCCAGGCCACCTGCCTGAGGTGATACTCAGTTCTAATTCAGTACAGACAACATTTCCTATCCCCAAAGCACTTCATGCTACTACAATTTTAACTGCAACATTTAATAGATGTAAAAAAATTTTTAGATTCTTCTGCTGTATATAAAATGCTGCTGCCCGTCATAAGACAATAGCTGAGGTATTTTTAAATGTAATATCTTGATTGGCAGATACTAGCAGAGAAGCACAGATAAATTCATGCAGCAACCATTACTAGAAATCCACACAAATTTTTTGACATAATATAGAAGGAAACAAAATTGTTTTGAAAAGGGAACTAAATGGAAAACATTCTGTTAATGCAAATTAAATACCACCACTTCCCATTCTTAGAAAATAATGAGTGTAAAACACTATCCATACAAAGTTTTGAAGGATAAGGCAAATATATATTTCTGCATGATATCTGCAGTGTCTTGCTTCTAAACATGCCATTGTCACAGTCACACAAAGCTACACATCTATCATGTTCACACATGGTTTGCTTTTTATGTTAATCAAATTACACTATTTCTACTATCACAACTACCAGTTAAAAAAAACACAGAAGAAAAAAAGAAAAAAAGAGAATGTTTAGGAAAGCTGTTGCAACACAGCCTGCTCTCCAACCAGACATATCTGGGAGAGACCGGGGTCAGTTTATTGCCATCTCCACATCTGCATTTTGAACGCAATTGAGAACAAGCTCCATACCAATTCATATAGATCTAAACCACTGATTTTCCAGCCTCCATAGTGTAAGTTTTTTTCTTCAAGTCATACTTAATACCTACTTATCTACTACATCAAGGGTTTTTTTTAAACAAGAAAGGGAGGAGCAGGAGAAGAGGCCACTCTCTCCTTTCACCTACTTAGAAGAAAATGAATTTATTCACTACAAGACTTTCCTGAAAAAGCTCATGTAGCACTGTAGTGGGGAGATCTGGGGGAAAAGAGCAGAGAAAGAGAGTAAAAAAACCCTGTAAAGCCAAGGATCAGGGATATTGCTAGGCTCTGTGCAATGAGCAGAAGAAAATTGGACCCAACAGAAATAACAGAAAGAAGCAAAGACCCCAGGAAACAGGAGTGCCCTTCTTTCTCCAGGACTGAGAGGACTATGAGAACAAAACATGGTTTTACAACAGCAGAAACACTAAAAAAAACTCCAACACCATCACTAGGCCTAGCTGGCATACCTGTTTGTAGATGAGCAGCCAAAACAAGGCTCTGTAGAACACTCTCCCCATCAAACCAGTACAAGGAAAGCCTGAAAGCACTAAGTGGAAAATGGAAGCAAAGCTGCCGACTCTCATCTGAAGCTCAACTGTCTCCCACTCCCCCGCCAAACCAGAGCTGTGACCCAGCCTCCAGCTTTCATAGGCAGAGGGCAAGACAGGTAATGGTCATTTGCATCAGTGGTGGCAGCAGGGAGTATTGCACCCACCTGGTTAGCACAGCTCCAGGTGATAATCAGCATGACTTACCCTATGTTTGTCCTGCTTAAGAGGATGAAAATGTCAGAATATAAGAGCTTAAGAAACATGCCCCAAGTGCATTTAGGTCTGTGCTTTTTTTTTTTTAGCATAAAAGACATTTGGCAGTGCTCTGGTGTTTGTGCAGTGTGCATGGACGTGGCCTTTCTGCTATCCCTTTTCTCTTTGTACCTTCATAGTTGCTGTAGAGATTGCACCTCGATGTCCCTTTCCGGTATCTCTGAATAACACCTTTTTTGACCTTGCTGAAACTACGCCTCCGGAACAGCCTCCCAGGGCAAATTTCTGGTACCCAAAATGATTAGAAATAATTTCTTTCCCATATTTTAACCTGTTAACATCAATATTGTAATTTAAAATATTAACCTAAACTCTAACTCATTTCCAAAATAAGACTACATGTGATAGAAATTTCTAACCTTTTAAAGAGCAAAACTGAAGACATAGCTGGAGAGCCAGTTCAGCCTGGTGCAGCATACAGACTATTCTGCTGAAGTGGGAGAGAAAAGATTCGAGGAAATATTCTGTCCTGTCCAGAACAGGAGGCTGAATCCGGTCCTTCTGTCTTAATCCCAGAGCTCCCATATCTTTGGTCCATAACACACCCCTTTCTTTAAATCAGGAGTCACATATTCCAGCAGGAGACAGAGAAAATAAGGAAAATCTGCACAGCAAGTCTGTTTATGTCATATTTCTAGATCCAGTGAGACTGTGGTACTGTAATACGAGTACCTGAACCTTCTTGGAAAAGTTCAGATTGTCATAAAGGATCAGGATGTGCTATGGACCCTCAGATGCATGTTACACCAAGAAACAAAGGAATTAAACCAAAATACTTAAACGGAAGAGAAAGACTTTGCTAAGTAATAACCAGTACGTACTGTTTACTTGCAGAAAAATGAATAATATGTCAGTTTTAATTCCTACTTGGTTCATAGGAGCAGGCACTCACACAATGCCTTTTTCCAGGCTGCCTGCCAGAACACACAAGCCATATAGAATTTTTGCTCACTTGTGACCACAGACCTAGCCCCATTGCAATGTATGTTTCCTGATGCATTTGCACTGCATATTAATTCATTTGAAGCAATGTCAAAAAGTCTTTCCTTTTCCACCTGTCATGTAAGACCAGTGTGGCGAACAGGTGGTTCTTTTTTTTCCTTCTTTTTCTTTTGTTTGTTTGGGTTTTTTTTTAACTTTGGCTTACATTCACATGTTTAGTTTGCAATATTTTTCTACATTTCAATAAGCCCACTGGTTTTAGTGCAATTATTGTCTGGTATCAGCAGGAAAAACATCAGAAAGATGTAGTGAGTCCATTTCATGAGCTACCTATTTCTGACAAAATCCCATGCATTATGCCACATCTAAGCATGACACCTAGAGCTAAACATCAAGACTACCCAAAAATTGGGCCTAAATACTATGTATTGCTTTTAAGCATACTGAGACTAAGAAAACAACTACTATGGTTAATGTTCCCTGGCAGTCTTTCAGCATTTTTTTAGCCGAGTATCTCACAGTCTAAACATCAAGTCACTAGCTGGCTCCTTCAGACTTTTCCAGGCATGTATTTCATAGTCCATAGGAACCCTGACTCTTCATATCATGATAGCATATATATGTTTAAAACAATCTCTTTGATCTTAACTATACTTTCGAACTTCCTACTCTTAAGAGAGTGTTTTTGCATCCTGAAGTTGCTATGAAATCTTCTAATAAATAAAATGCACAATGGTGGGGGGGTTTTTTAAGTGTTTTAAATAACAGTTATTAATAAATAATTTAATATTAATGTACAAAGCTGATAAGAACTTTGATACTTTTCAGAGATTTCTTGGTCTGAGAAGTGCTATACTATGTTGTGTTTTACTTCTTCCATCCCTCTAGGAGTTTATTCTAATACAGCAAGTGATAAAGATAATTAAAAAGTACTTGCAGTAGAAACAAGCTTTAGAGAGGAGATCTGTAGTGAACTTTTCATAGCAGAACTTTGTTTGGGCCTTGATGCCTTTTCAGCTGCTAAGAATAGGAAAGCATAGTTCAGTTTTTGTCTGTTAAGATGTCATTGTTTTTCAAATATATGATTATCAGCAATGAATGGATGGAGTCAGCATCACTAAATCCTGAAGAGACAGATTCTGAATAAAACTACAAATGACAATGAAATCACTATTAAGCTTAATGAGAGATTGTGTAAAATTACACGTCAAACCAGCTTGGTTTTTTCACTGAAAAGGATTGGGGGTTTTTTGTGAAATAAAGGAGAAAATATATATGTTCTTCCTGCTGAGATCAGGCTCCCATTCTGATAAATCTCTTAGGATGTTTTTGTTCACCTCTCTTACTTAAGGGTTAATGCTGTAGAAATACTCACAGTTAATGACACTCAAATGTAGCAGATTTTTTTTGGACAAATTTAAATTGGTAAGTGAAAAGCTGAGGAATTATAAAACAGTTTGAGTCTAATGTTTGTCCCTTCTTGGAAAGACACAATGGACAAGAATTAGAGCAGCACTCTGCTCTAAATGAAGGTAGTCCCTGAAATCCCCTGGGAAATCTACATACCTGTAAGTGCCTTCAAAAACTGAGATAACAACACTTCTCTAGTTGGTCCAGACTAATCTCACATTACAGTTAATCAAGTGTTTTCTATTCTAATTCTTTTCTATACATACAGTTTCTTTGTCTAAAATATTCTTGAAGGAATACTTGTCCTTGTGTAATAACAATTCCTGCAGTTTTAATTTAATGAAATAATTACTCATTCTGTCAAATCACTGTTTATTTTGTCACTGGAGATTCAGATTCTGCAAAGAATTTTTCCAAGAAAAATATAGTGGATAAACGCGCATGGCTATAGAAAAGATTGTTAGTAAAAACATCACTATCTCCATTTAACAGAGGTGAGTTTTGACAGCACTACTTGATTCAGCACAAAAAGAAATTAAAATAAACTTCCCCTAGGTTCAGATGTCACTCACTGAAAGGATGCACTCATAAATTAAGGTTTGTTATACTTTTCCATCTTGTGGTCTGTTTTTAGGACATGTCAAAACCACTGTTTGGAAGAGAAATATTATTATGAGATAGTCCTT